>PYAF01004129.1:515570-544312 GCA_007407185.1 Glycine tomentella | reverse complement strand
GGGAAAGTATTGCATTAAGGGATTTTTACTACTGTGAAAGCAATTAAAAATCAACTTACCTGGTGCTTTCTTCATCCAGAAATTTGACCTGATTGTGCAAATGATGGGATGTTTGAATACAAACAAGATTATTTTATACCTCAATTTTCAATCGTACAAGAATTTTGATTACTTGCATTATTGCATATCAAAATTGATAGTTTGTTTAACATTTGTGCTTCAAATTTATTTGAAAGAGTCAGTCGGTGTATTAGGTATCCAACAAAAAATGGACGAGGAAAAAAAGACTCATTGATGTAGCATTACATCAAAATCTGATAGTGTCACCATGAACTTCTGTATTAAAAGACTCTTTTTTAGCCTCTTCTTTCTCTTTTATTTCTGTATATACAATACAAAAACAATTAAGTCTTATCCTACTGGATGAGGTTGGCTATATAGATCATACAACACCATTTGGCTTGGCCTTTTATTTCTATATATGTTTGATTTTAATTTTAATTTGTCAGGTTCTTGGTCAATCAGACCTAAAAATGGATGTTGAAGTCCCTGTTGATTGAAACTACCTGCAGTTTTCCCTGTTCTCTTGAAAGATAAAAATTGTAAACTCTATTCATAGGATTCTTGTAACATATTTCATGTGGAAATGAAAAGTGAACAAATACTGCTGTCCCCCTTCTTCTGGGGATTCTTGTAATGCTGTTGTTTTCCAGCCACCTGCTATTATAGAGCCAATTTGAGAAGCTCGAGCATGATTCGAAGTTTTCAAATTCTTTGACATGTTTTACAACCTTTTGTGTCTCCTGGATTCAGTTTTGTGGTGGATTTTTTATTTATTTGAAGTTTCTTACTGTTGATGAATTTTCCAAGTTCAAGTTTCTTTCCCTTCTAGTTGTTTGCTGCTTGTCTTTTCACCTTTCTATTTTGGTTAGGTTGTTATCCAAACAAGATAATTTTACGAAGTATTTGGATACCCTATAGAAGTTCAATCCCTTATATATATTAGAATTTGTTTACCCTAGAAAAAAGAAAAAAATATATAAGAAATATCAGTCATCTGCAGAAAAAAAAAATGTTTCTTTTGTCCAAGGAAAAACTCAGAGACAATAGGCCTTTAAAAAGGGGGAGGGAAGAGGAGTATAAGAAAACGTTGGTGTGCATTGAGGGAATTGACCATAAGACATAAGTTATGTTTTGCAGCTTAATCAGTTGAGCTCATTAAAAGGGATAAAGATTGTTGTTCTTTTTTTCTCTTTCTGGAAAACCAAATGAAATGCTCTTTGTTTGCCCTTTGCGGACAATACTTGCCATCCACCAAATGAAGGAAGGTGGTAAAAAAAAAACGATAGAGAAATCTCATCATTGAAGCATATAAAGTTTGAGTCAAGAAAACTTAATCCTAGCTTACGGAAGCTTGATTTCAGTTGTTAGAGGAGAAAGAATGGATATTCACATTAACAAGTTTCACGAGATGTTATTGGTGAATGAAATTGAAATTGCATTATTAAAGACAGACACATGCCCACCATGACAATAATGCTTTTCGAAAAGTGAAATTAATGGGATTCCAGCCTACAAATTTTTTATAATACTGTAGTCATAATACTTGAGAATGATGTTGGTTAAAACAAAATACTTGAGAATGTAGTAATTAATGTCAATATGTCATCTTTAAATTTTAAAATAATAGAGAATTAAGTTACAAGTAAAAAAAAAGGTAACATACGATTTAATAAATTTTAGAGAAATAATTACTATTTTCTGCTTTTTAAAAAAATTGAAAAAAAATCCTTATTTCTCTTTAAAAGAAAACATTTCTAAACATACACTAAGAATTAAGATCTTGCTTCAATAAGTTTTACTATAAGTACTAATTGGAAAAAAAAAGTGAAATAATTTTATCTTATAAAGGAAAAATTGGTTTATGCATAAATTAAAACAATTTTTTAAAGAAGTTAAAATCATTAAAGTAGTTTTAAAAATATGACTTTTAACTTGTCAATAAGATAATTTAAACTTATAAAATAAGCTTTGTCATTTTTTCTCTAAAGTTTACGGAGAAACTTATTTAAATAAGACTTAAGTATTAGATTTTTTTTTTGGTATAGAAGTATTAGTAGATTATAATCATTGATTAAAAGTTTTTGAAATTGTCAGGAAAAAAATGCTCATAAATGGCTACACAATGAAGAAGATTGATTACTCCTTCCGCCTCATTATGAGCACCTTCTAAACCTGTTCTTTGAATATTTAAAGTTCAAACACAAAATAATCGATGACTTGAGTATATTTTTATGAGAAAATCAGTTGATTTGATACGAATCCGGTATAGTAGTTTCCAAACGTTGCATCTATGCTACATCTTCTTTTTTAAAAGTAAGGTATCTATGAATTTATTATATTATTTATTTATTCTATAAGTATTTATAAAAAAAATTATCTAATTAGGACTATAATATTTATCTACATGCCTTATAATAACATTTTTTTTTGCTGAATAAATATTATCTTATAGTAACATTGTACAGTTAAGAAATTTATCTACATTTCAATGACGTGATCAAAACTTATCAGGTTTAACCAGGTTGGAATCTCTCAACCTAAAGTGGTGTAATCGCATAGTAGATGTTGATATGAAGCCTCTATCAGGTTAGTCTCATTTTTCTTCCTTTTTACTTCAGTAACCGAAATTTTGAGTAACTGAAAATTTACTGGAGTTTAATTGTCTTCACTTCTTTTATGCAGTTAGCGTGTTTTCCACCTTGTAGTAGCTTGGTTATAATTATTGACATCCCTTCTAAATGCAGAACAATAAGCTTAGAGTACTCTTCTATTCTAGGGCTGAGTATTCCTCAACAAGGAAAAATAAATCTCAATATTATAAATATGCAAAAGGTGTGCAAATGTTCAGAGTTATGATCTTTTTATAGGCCAAACATAACCAAACACCCTATCGAGATAACCCAAATTCTATAGAAAGTTGGTTTTAAAAAATGAATATACCATTAATTTAAATATTTTGTTATATGTTATTTATATTTCATTTAATTAGAATCTTTTGGTTTGTATGTGTATGTGGTGTCTCTATGTCCTATATTTTAGACATTAGTCATTTCTAAGTATTCATTTGAGAGTCCCTACTTCATAACCTACCATTAATCCAAGCCATTTTGTTTTCACGAGACTGGAAGCTGAAATATGGTTATAATCTTTTCTTGTTTCTTATCTTGGTATAAGAAACAGAACTAAGTCTAGTTATAATTATTTATTATTGTTAACTTCGAATTAGAATATTTATGTAATTTATGGGGCTTATAAGTTTAACCTGACAGTGTGTTTAGATTAAATTAATTTTTTGTGAAAAATATTTTCTTTCTTTTTTCAAAAGCTGATTATAATTATAAGTGATTTTAATTTAAAATAAGTTGATTCAAACACTAAATTTCTATTTTTGGTAGCTGTAATATTCAGGATTTTTTTGTGTCCTTTAAAAATACTATTTTCTAGTTCTATAAACCAAAAAAATTGTTTGAACAGAGTACTTTCTAAAAACTATTTTCAAAAAGAATAATCTCTTTTCTAGTTTTTAAAATAAAAAACTAGAACATTTCTATGCTATTTTGGTTTTCTACTTTCAATTTTATATTGTTCATGTTTTTCCTTGTACTTTTCCATCTCCTTCTACCACTTACCCTCTTCCACCCCTTCTAAAAAGAGAGATTTTGAAAATTATTTCACAAAATGCTTTTCTCTCCTTATCAAGATTTGTTGGTCTCATGTAAAAGTTATGGCATACCTACGTAGAATTGATGAATCTCTTTTATCAAACAAACTTTGAAGTCAATATTTATTCCATTTGTGATCATCTGTATTGTGTAGAATTAATTACAAGTTAATGTTAGTTCTTTAGTGTTAACTGTGTTCATGGCAAAACAGGCTTCAAGATCCTAAGGTTGCTGGAAATATGCGGTGAAGAATTGACTGATGATGGTGTGAAAAATATCAAAGAACTTTCCTCTCTGAAGAGCTTAAACTTATCACAAAACTGTAACCTTACAGACACTACCCTGGAGTTAATTTCTGCTATATTTGCTGACCTTTGTTTTGTTTGAAAAACACAAGGGGTCATTTTGTTTGCTTTGTTTTCCCTCTTACCAAGTGGTAAAACCAAAATAACCACATAAACAAATAAAAACCAAAGCGGAAGTTATAGGGTTTGGACTATAGATTTAACTTAAACTACTGTGTTTATGTGATACTTCCTACTCAAGGTTCTTTGGATGCAATTTCCACTTGGTGCTCACATGTTTATGCATGTAATTTCAGGGCTTACTGGTTTTATTTCTTTGAATGTTTCAAATTCTGGCATCACAAATGCTGGGCAGCAGCATTTGAAAACACTAAAGAACTTGAGGTCTCTATCAATGGAGTCCTGTAAGGTGACAGCAAATGACATTAAGAAACTTCAATCAACAGAACTCCCCAATCTGGTAAGCTTTCGGACACAGTAATTGGGGAGGTATCCCCAACAGAAAAAGTATGGAAAGACAACCTCAAATATACTATTTA
The DNA here is from genome assembly GCA_007407185.1 of Glycine tomentella. Lineage (NCBI taxonomy): Eukaryota > Viridiplantae > Streptophyta > Magnoliopsida > Fabales > Fabaceae > Glycine > Glycine tomentella. Next base: position 539,743 of record PYAF01004129.1, on the reverse strand, counting down.
TAGTATATATACTTATATTGGCTAATGCCTTCAAGGGAAGTTTGAATTATTGCCTCTTTGTTTGGTGCGAAGCTTTCATTAATTTTATTATTGAAGTATGCCTAGAGCTTTTGTATTTAAACTTTCAAGTGGGTCTGTGTAGAAGAGTATAAAACGTAAATCAGCATTATTCAATAAACATAATGGTGTAAATTATTTGTAATTGGTCTAATATGTTAAAATTGACTTTTTTCACCTGTGAGTTTGGCCATTCTGACAAATTTCCGAAAGAACATAACCATCTTTATGTACTAGAGAACAAAAAAAAAAAAGGTTAGCATATCGTTTTATGAAATTTAACAGTTAAAAAAATAGTCTACCCGATCAGGGAATATACAAGCTAAGAAATACAGAGAATGTTTCAAACAAAATAAATGAGACAAAGTTCACGTAAATGTTTTTCTTTATTTTCATAATGTTGTTGTTTGTAGTTTGTCTTCTCATGTAAGTATAGGTTGAGAGCTTCTCTTCGTTATGAAAAATATGAATGTTGGTAACATTAATTGCTACATTAATGTCTTGCCGAATTTGTAATATTTATTTATTTCCTCCATCCAAAATAGTATTCTAAATTGTTTTACACATATAAAAAATAATAATAATTTTATAAAATTAATCTTATATCATGGTTAATTTATTTATAAATTTTATTATTTATCATTAATATTATAAAAATATAAATAAATAAAAAATCTTTATAATTATAATAAGACAGAAAGAATATCTTGTTTCTTAATATATATGTTGTCACACTACAAAATTTTTATGTCATCTTGCTTTTATACTTTTCACGCCTTTTGAGGTAAAAACTAAGTAGTTTTTTTTTTTATTTTATATTCACCTCTTCCCTTAAATACTAAACTTGAAAGGCTTTTGTATAAGTTTCATGGCTTATATATCAAAATAATTTGTTTTCCTAGTAAGAATGGTTCACTTTGTTAGTTCTCTTTTAAAAGAGATCCGTTAAAACAATTCGTCCACAAATGATTTATAACATAATTTCTTTAGAAATATTTCTAAAAAATAAAAATAAAAAGAATAAAATGAGATGAATTTTTTCATAAGTAAAAATAAGCTCTCAATTAACTAATTTCTAAAAGTTCACTAATATAATTTTTCTCTAAAAGATAAGATGACATCTACAAATTAACTAATAAAAAACTCATTTTAACTTATGAAGAAATTCGTTTCATTTTTTTTTCTTACTTTCTTCTTCTAAAAGTAATTCTAAAAAAATTTACACCCAAACATACCCTTATTCTTTATCATAAATTTATAATCTTATATTCATCCAAAAATAAACTTATAGTCTTATATTTTATTTGTTACCATTAAAGATAAAGGTTGAATTATCTTATATTATATCTAATCAAGATAACTTAACTCTTAAAGTGATCTAAAATTAATAAAAGATAAAACGTTGGAGACAATTTTGAACCATTGGTACCAGAAGTTGGATAGACTCAACAAACCCAACAAATAAAAAAAACCAATTAAATTTGTTTGATTAATTGGTTCGTTTCACTTCAAATTCAAACCTATTTTTTCCTAGATTTTTCTTTTTTCAACTCAAACCAACCCGATTAACTTTTTTTTTTTTTTAACTTTTAGATTAACATAATTTAAACTTTATAACTTATATTTGTTTCCTACTTTTTTTCTTTTTCAATTAATAAAATATGGAAGTACCTAGTCTTTAATGACAACGAAATTTGTATAATTCATTACGTCTAAACATGTTATAGATTTACTTTCGTTCTTGATATAAAACTAAAAAAACCGGACTTCGTGTTTTATGAAAAAATAAAAAGTAAAATGTTATATATTACAAAGAAGTTTGTACGAAATCCTGTACAAAACACGTTTATTATGTTTTATTGGTAATAATTAAATAGAAAAGTGGAAAAAAGAGAAATTCGACAGAAAATGAGTGGTTATTCATTTATGTCATATTGTTAAGCAATTTCCAAAAAGAAAAAGAAAAGATATAGTTGGGGATTTTTCAAAAAAAGAAGGTTGCACATTATAGAAGAACCCTTGTAAAACTTCTCAAAAATTCCTACATTTGATTAACTTCCAAAGCCAAAAAAACTGTTTTAAGTTACGAAGATTCCAAGTTAATTGGCCAAAAAATATCTATAACTTTGCACTTCATTCTGTGTTACTAACTACATGTCATGAATCACAAACTACATCTGTTAAAATATATATATATATATATATATATATATTTATAAGAAATAAAATATGAGCGATAAAGACTATCCTAGTGAGTGACATGTAGTTTGGATGGGATTACAAAAAGAGAAGTTAGGATAAACCAATCTAAATAAATAGCCAGAAAAAAGTTTAAACTCGAAAACTTCTGCTTCAGTAGCATTAGACTTGAAAGAAATTTTCACATATTTTGACAATTACAAGGTTTAGTTTTTGGTTTGAGGTTTGTTCCATTGTTCTGGTATGTGACTGCACAAAGGCCAGACAAACACAATGGATCAAGAGAATAGTTGGATCAACTAATTCAGAGAGTGCCCTGCATTATCTTAAGTACATACCTAATTCTTGAAATGGCCAGCAAGCCAAGTATGTAAAAGAAACTTGTCTTTGGCTGACATGGATCATCTCTGAGCTTCATCTGAAGAAGCTCCAACTGAAGTAGCTGCCATATTGCTCGTTGACCCATTCTCAATGGGTGGAGGCACACCCCATTTGGCTTCAGACTCAAGGGGCTCAAAGATATGAACTCCGCCATCTGACAGTCCTACAGCAAACTGGTTTGGTTCTTGAGGATGTGCAGCAATAACAAGTGGTTGTACGTTAGAACTGCAGCATAAAAACCAATAAGGTACTCGGTATTCAACAACAAGTACTGCAGAAAAGACTGTTAGTTGCCAACATAAAACAAGCAAATTCTAAATTTAGAGTAATCCAGAATAAACTTCATAAAGAATCAATGAATTATTTGCAATGTTAATTGGAATAGATTTGTTAGACTCACTCCCTTTTTCCATTGTTTTTAGAAGAAACAGCATAGCAAAACATACTGGACATAACTTTAAAATCATTCACATTATAGTATTATACTCTTTGTATAAGCACACAGATTTTTGCATACTCATAATGTCCAAGTGTAAAGAGAACTCTTTTTTTTAAGCGTGGAAGTTCGAAGAACTTGAATTTCCAAAGGATATCGGTAACAATGAAATGTAAAATGTTCCCAATTTCAATGAGATTTTGATGCTAGAACAGATTAAGTGATTAACTAAATGAGACAAGAAAAAATACATGTTGAAGGACAACTGCTTGGGATTTTCAATGACTTCAATCCCAATTGCTTCAAAAGAAACTGAAAAACTATCAAGAATTCAAATTCTTATACGCAATTTCTACCAAATAATTTAATAATGTTTTGTAACTTGTCATAAATTAAAATTGAGAAAACTGAAAACCATTAATAACTTGGAACAAGTATCATCCAAAGTGTGATAGAAGTCTGACACTAGTCAAACAAAGCATTACCTGACACTTGCAGAAAGATAAACAGAAGGATTGATTCGACACCGTAATCTAAGGTTTGAAACACTAAATACACAGACTGCTGCATCTAAAAAGCTGGCATATATGAGCTGGCTATCACATGAGAAAGTTGCATGTGATATTGGTGCTAACGAATCCCGTGGGAACCACTACAATTCAAGTTTCATACATTAGACAAAAGACAAATTTAATTATTTACAGTTAACATAAAACAGAACTTAATGAACTAACCTGCTTTAAACACTCTAGCTTTGTTGCTTCATAAATGGCAAGCTGAGTTTCATGTACAACCAAGAAGCGGATCTGATCCTGATGAAATTGTACACGGGTATCTGCCTGTGCTGGTGGAGTCCTCCCAGCAGGAAGTTGCAAGAATCTAGACTTCTGCTTTTCCCATCCATCAGTATTCCACACACAAATCTGCACAATAGATGGACGGGGCCATAATTGATGAAAAGTGATTATCTTAGAATGTGAGTTTGGACCTAACTCAACCCCAAAAGATAGTTCATGCAGTGAGGATTGTCCTCCACTTATATACTCTATCTTGGCCTTATCTCTAGTCAATCTGGGACTTGGTTTTTTCCCAATAGGTTTAAAGATACTAAATTAAGTCTTCTAATGCAATTTAATCGTAGAAAAGGGATTCCAGAGAAAGATCTTCAGTGGACAATTATTACCTGAGCATCTGCCCCAGATGAAACTAACACATTTAACACATGAGAAAAAGCAAGACCAGTTATTCTTTTAGTATGGCCTTTAAGTTTACTTTTAACCTGCAAAGAAAAATAAATGCATAAACACCTTATTACTCAAATAAAAACTCAGCAGGAAATGTTTATGGGCAGCAATGATACCTCATCTACGCGGACATTATATATTTGTATGGAAGAATCATCCATGCCTATAGCAATAATATTGTTATCTTGAGGATGAAAAGCAAGAAAATTTGCTGCGGGTGGCGGAGGCATGAATGTCGTCATTGTCTGGACTTAGCCGAGAAGATTGAAATTGGTTAGTTGCAAACCAAATGCAGTCTTGAATAATGACTAAGGATCATAGCTCACCTTAAAAGTCATCATATTGAACAGAGAAATCTTCCCTCCTGATGCTGACATTACATAAGAATCATTTTTCGACAGAGCAAAGCAGGGAACGGCATCCTCAGTATTGCTATCAGTAATGTCATTAGTCATCAGGATGCCACTAGAAGGTTGCCACAACTGGGGTTGCACGCTGGCAGTGGCCTACAGGAATAAATATTATCAAATAAAATATAATTCCCATTCCCAATTATATGACTAGAGAAGAGTAGTCTGACGAGTAATTTTGCATATTCCCACACCTTGCCAGTTGAATTACGGTCGTTTCGCTGCCATTTCCAGAGCAAATGAATGGCATTTGAAGCTAATGCCAGGATAGCATTACCTGAATTAGTATATATCAACCTTGATATCTGTCATAACAAAGATGCGGATAATCAGAACAATTTTTGTTTTAAAGGGGTATCAGGTTACAAGAAGGAAATTTGATGGTGTTCTTAACATAGTATTCATCAGTATAAAGAAATAAAGGACACATGATAGAACACATGACCTTGTACACAAAGTATTCTGCATATAGACGAGCTCCTAGTCCACAAAGGTATATTATAAAGGTAATATATAGACATTACAAATTCCCTGCTCCTTTGTTGTCCAATTGAAACCAAGTTCATTGAAAAAGGCGAATTTCAATGAAATAAAAATGTCATGGAAATTGGAAATGGCTATTTGATATAATTAATGACATGAACACCTAAAAAAAATAAAAGAATACAGTTAGTAAGTAAATAAAATACCTTGTTCACTCTGACATTCTCAGGTAGCTTCAAGGATCTGCATTGAGATGGTTCATTAATTTCAGTGGGCTTCCATATCTTCGACTTATCATTGGATTCTTCACTTATTCTAGGTTTAACATCACCCAAGTTCCGGGCATCCCCATTCTGATGATTTGAAATTGATAGATAGTATCAATAATAACAAAAACAATAGTAACGATAATAAATACATTAAAACAATCACAATGACAAGTTTAATCAACTTTTCCATTGGGATAGGAGTAGCATAATAAGCAACAAAAAAAAAATCATAGAAAAAGGCAACAAGTGGCATTCAAGTCAATAACATCCTACTGATATTAGAGAAGATAAACAGACCATCACAGTAATAGCTACCACAGACAAGGCCCTCTCTGCAAGTGTAGCACTAGTTGCAGCAGCAGCGGCTGCTGAAATTGGATTTATTGTAGGCTGTCACAAATATAATGTCAGACAAGATTTTATTAATATAAGGAAAGGAAAGTATAAAATCTATATAAGTTTACCTTTGTGATGGCTTCCGATGTTCTTGATGTATCATATGAAGAATTTTCTAATGACCGTAACAAACGAATACCATCTGCATTGGCTAAGATTTTAATTCCATTCTCATTTGCAGAAACAGCTAAAAGAGCTCCACTCTTGTTAAAACGGATTCGTGGGCTTCCCTAGAATATAAGGTTACAATTAGCAACTAATATTTCCAGAGACTGGCTATCCAATTTGCAATAAAATATTGAACTTACAGGGAGACCCCCATCAGCATCAACAGTTGTCAAAAGCTGAATATTGTCCATATCCCAGAATTTAATGGAGAAATCATCGCCTGCAGCCAAATATCGGTTTTTGGTTGTATCAAATTGTACAAAGCCCAAAGATCGTTTCCGAAATCCTTGATAAGTCCTTTTTACAGCTCCTTCACTTTCATTCCACTCAACAATAGAGGATTCCCCATCCTTACTTGTCCCACATGAAAAGAGTCTATAAAATACATTCAAGCCAAAAAATATGTTTGAGCAAAAATAGATCAAAACAGATAGTATAATTCAATAATACAAGTAGCCATGGTTGAGTATATGGACCTTGTACCATCAGCACTATAGGCCATGGTTGTACACCAACGTCCAGGAGCTTCATAATCAACACGAGATCCCAAATTATCATACAACCATGCTTTTATCTTTCCATCTAATGCCGTTGAAAATATGAACTATAGCATAAAAAAGAATTTCAACAAGAAAACGAATTAGAAACATAGTCAAAGGATTTTCTATGGGGCACTCTACCAATAGGGCTAAAGGAATCATATGGCAACACTCAACCAACATTTTCCCATAGGTATCAGAGTCAACTTGTACCTGAATGTTTTCTTTATAATGCGGACAGACAGAATAAACTGGAGCCTCATGACCTTCAAAAGTATACTGTTTCGCACCTGTAGCAGCATCCCAAACCTTAAGTTGCATAACTTAGTTAGTGACATATGTTATCTTCACTTAAGAAATCCAAGCTCATGCTTTGACAGACCTACCTTAATGGTCTTATCATCACCACAGGTTATGACACATAATTGCTTATTTGGGTGAGAAAACGCTAGATCATTTACTCCACCAACATGAGCATCAATCTAGAAAAGTTCAAGTAAACAATTACAAAAAAGTATACATAAAACCTAAAGTAGAAAGAACTCTTCATTATACAAGTGTTTGCATGTGTGTATACCTCCAGATGCTGTCGAACATCATCCCCGCTATGGTAAGAGTATATCTGAACGATGTGCCTTGAGTAAGCAACTCCTGTTTAACAGAAAAACTCATAAATAAATTATTTGTATAGTTGAGTTCTGAAAGTAAATATTACTTAGATCAATATATTAAACTTGAAGAATTTAAAAACTCTACCAAATAAAGCCCCATCAGGACTCCAAATCACACGGTTGACAGAAACACCTGGATCTTTGACAAGAGCAGCCTGAATTGATTATGATTAGTTTTATTTTCAGTTACTGCAAACTTACAAGTTTCACGGATTGGTACAAATACTCGTCACAAATATCAATGGATAAAGATGAGAAAGGACAACCTGAAAGGGCATTGAACAAGCACTAAGATCCCAAACTTTAAAGGTCCTCATGAACAACCGCTCCCTAGAGCCCACTTCCCACAAAGCAATGTCCCCCACATTCGTACCGACTGACACATTGCATCAAGAAAAAAAATTCAGTCAATTTCCAGTATGAATAGTAAATAGCTATGAATCATGTCAACAACGCTAACAAAAGGCCTTAAAAGAGTAGCAGACCAAGAAGCAGTGTCTGTTGAACCGGATGAAAGTCCATGCTCATAGGAGATGAGCCTTGGTTCAGAGTTCGCATGGCAGTCTTTGGCAAGTCATCAGGGGCATTAAAAGCCTGACCATGACCAGGGAACGTTGCTGACAAAACATTGACAGGCAGCTTTACCTGCACAAAATAAAGAAAGATTGATACCAGAAATGTGAGATAATAACTTGCATTGCTATGAGTTCCAAGACCATGTATGATGTTTCCATAAATGACACCAGATTACCTCATCTGACATTCCCATTGGTCTCGTTCTCTTAGAAACATTATCTGAATCACCAGATGTATAGTCAACAGAAGGATTAGTTGGAGGGGTCCTAGGGTGCTTCAAAGCAGCTTAAAAAGACAAGGAGCAGAGGTCAAAGATTATACAAACCAAACATAGCATATGAAACCTAAGTACCACTAGTCATGAGAGTTGGAGAATGATAGAAAGCAAATGAATGTAGTACCAGGAATTGATGGCGCACCAAGACCTATAGCTCCTCCTGAAACTGCAGGATGTGCTTCAGTGGTTGGGTTTAATATCCAACCAGCCAGGGGTGTTGGCACAGGGGCTGGAGTAGGTTGAAAAGGCTATACGCATGAACCACAGCACAGAGTCCAGCACCATAATAAGAACCAAAAGATAACAACATATTATACAATTCCAATGAAACCAAATCAGTTAAGTAGCCCACCCCATGTGCGCCAAGAGGAGGAAATCCTCCGGCCTTTGGTAATGATCCTAGTAGCGGATTATTAGCAGGTGATGGAGCTCGTGCACCATTTGGTTGTCCACATGAATGATCCACAAAAAGAGTTTTTATATCTGGATTTGGCCGTGGATTCTTACAAAGTTGGTGCTGCCAATTCAAGCTGAAATTTAATTTTGAAACAGGAAAATGAAAAAGGGAAAAACAATCAGTTATCCCATAATATAAGATTGTCTAATCAGTTGTTTAAAGAGCATTTACAATGCAAAAGCCTATGCAGTAGCCCCTCTACATGCAGAAGCTCCTCTACATACAAATTATCTAATGAAAAGAAGCGTTGAGGCAGGAACTATGCAGTCAAGAATTGGTGGATACATAATCAAAACATTCTATGAACAAAATTACAATGGTGCCAGACATCCTATCACTGATGAAATATTCAATAGGAGTTCAATGGTTGGAATCTTGGATAACAATAACATGAGGCATGTCTACACCAAATAAAACAAAAATGTAAAATGGAAGCTGGCAGATGAGCTCCTTCAATTGTAAGTAAGATACCAAAAGCAATCTCATGCCTATAGTGTGTACCAGTAAGTTATTACATGCAGTGCACAACACAAAGTACGGTTGTATAATTAAATTGACAATATCTTAGACTTTGAATGAATTACCTTTGATTGATTAGAGTCCGTAACCTTGAGTTTTTAAGGTTTGGAAATTGCAATTTGTCACGAAATAAGGGATTGGCCTCAATCAACTTTTTGAGCTCAACCAACATGATTGCCCTTGCAGACTTTGTATCACCATACTTAGACAATTGCTCATTTTCCCTATAATGCCAGAAATCATTTTCTGTTTCTTACTGAAGTTTCACACCTACGTACCCCATTGCCTAGAGGCTCCACGCTATGCGCAGGTAAGGGGAGGAAAATTATACCCAGCCTTACCCTTGCATATGCAAAGTGGCTGTTTTCGGATTCGAACCCATGACCAACAAATCACCAAGACACAACTTTACCGCTGTGCCAGGGCTCGCCCTCTTACAGAAGTTTCACACCAAACTAAGAATTATATACGTACCTAAAATTCTCCAATGTCAAAAGCTGTGTGATTTCCTTAAACAGTTCTTCATTAAATGTGGCAAAGACTTTCAAATCCTTCACTAATATTTCTACAGCCTTGGACCGATCATGCCTACAAAAATGTTAATTAAAACAGCTAAGTTCAATACTTCAAAAAGAATGCTGAGTGTCAACAGAATACATATGTGAACTTGTTGTGAGCTTACTTATCCAATGCCTCCAGGTACTTCTGCTTCCTTATCTCAAAAAATATCTTCATAGAATACCTATTATCATCCACTTTGGTGAAACCAGAGAGGTACCTCTCAACCTTGTCCCAATTACCATTGTGCACTTCATCCTCAAAATATTTCATGTTAAAGAAAAACCCAGACTCCTGCTCAAGCCTATTATTTTAAAAAAGTAGTCAAATAATGTGATAAAACCTAATCAACACTAGAGATAACCAATGATAATAATTAATAATTAACAACAACAATAACAACAAAAAATAAACTGAAATGGAACAAGCCCCACCTGTGAACAGTTTCTTTGAACTTTTCCTCATCCAGAAACTGCAAGATCAAGAACACCAACTCCCTACTTAGAGATGACATCGTAACCGCCTCGTCTTCGATTAGACCAGCACCAAAATGAGCAACTATAGACTAGATCTGCGGGAAAAACAATTATTTTAAATAATGAGCGGTTAGAGAAATTGCACGTCGACCAGTTATGAAAAAATGCAGAAATGAAAATCCACACCGAGAGTGAATCATTTGACTAGCCCCAGCAAAGCATTTAGGGAAGAAAACCTTCCATGTCCGAAAAATCAAACAGAAACAAGGTTTTTAGGGGCAAAAACGAAAGGGCAAAAGAAATTGAGTGTATCATAAGATCAAAGGGCAACAAAAAAGCAGCTTTAGTCCCATGAGGGAATCCAAGATGCAAGAGAAAAAAATCAAAAAGTGTTCATAAAAGGAAACAAACAAGGAAAAGTCGAAATTAAAATACACATAAAAGTTACAGACTTTAAAGCAACAGATTCGGAAACTTGAAAGAGAGAGAGAGAAAGGGTTTGGAGAAAGTCTCACCTTCAAAGCTCTCTCACACACACACACACATGGGAAGAAAGGTCCCCCGAATATAGGACGCACCACCACCACCACACCACAAGAGAAGAGAGACCATAGCACAAAAGACCAAACCTTTCTCTCTCTTCTCTTCTCTTCCACTTTCTCTCTCCTGCAAGAAATGTCCTAATATACTTCTCACTTACTCTGTATCTCTAATTACCTCTCTCTAAATATATATATATATATAGGACACATGAACTTGCTCAAATAGGTGTTTTTTATATAGGAGGCGACAGAGAAGGGAGATGATAAGTAGAATAACTTGTCAGTTAATGATTAATTGTGAGACAATAAGCTATAAGATCAGCACGATCAGCACTCGAGCTTATATTTCAAGTGCAGTTTTAATGAGGGGCCCACTAAGCCGGCTTCGTTTTGTCTAAAACATCGGCTCGGAATTCAAGCTGACAGCTGTCCATCGGCTCGGAGTAAAACTAGATGATGGGTAGTGTCTTTCTACTTCCACACCTAGGGCTTATCTCGGATCTCTACCGTTGATTCAGAATTTCACTGGACGGAGAAGTGTTATTTGAGAGATCCTAGGGATGAGAAGAGAGGAACAGTTGTTGGGAAAAGGAGAGGATAATTGCCCAGAAATCCATTTTTACTGGGTTCAGATCCCCCGAGTAACGACAAAGTTTCTCGGACGGGTCCCCAAAGTGTTTGGCCTCAGTATTTGGGGAATATTACGATGTCTGCCACGGAGGGATGGCACTTATTGCATCACGTGATACAGTTCATGAATGCGATACGATACGATACGAAATGAGATGGAGTAAAGTATCGCGATATGGGAGTTAATAAAGTAAGTGAAGTGAATTAAATGTATGGTCAGAGCGTGTGTAGGTTATTGTCCCTGTCAGATGTGTACGTACGCTCACCAGCCATGAAATGCGCTAATTCAATTAAAAATAAGGTTTAATTAACAGTTTTGTTGTTACTGGCATGAGTGAAATTAAGTTTGGTTCTATTAGATGACGCAGGCTACACCACTGGAGAAATGAATTTCGTTGTATTTGATGGACAAGTTTTATAATAGAGCATTAGATTCATCTTGGCTTCACAAAGTGCCCTCGTACTGTATTCCAACTTTTGCATGGCGTCCAGGTCTCTAGTCTCCATCGACAAGAATTGCTTGTTCGTGGACACGCGGTACGTGAGTTGCAACAGAGGATGGTGGCATGGTTCTTAAAAGATTTCATATCTGCGACTTTTGAGGGGAGACAGAAGTGATTGACGATGTCCACACATGCACTCGCCGGATCTGAAAACCAAGAAATCTGAGCACACTTCAACAACTTCAATCAATCCAAAATCGGATTTGCGAATCGAAATTTGTAAATTACCAAATTTGTGTCTGTTAATTAAAGATTCATTCCTTTATTTACTTTGATCCTTGTTTCATTTCTGTCACAAGATATTGAAGTGTCTCTTTTAATTTTTGATTATTGTAACACTTTTGGTATGTTAATTCTGTATGATAAATAGAATGAAACAAATGGGCGAAGGGAGCATGAGAGGGAGAGAGTGCAGTGAGGGTGGTCGATGAGGTTGCAAGCGGCAAAGAGGGATGCCTATGCATTATGCAACAGTGGGGGTAGCAGCTGTAGAGAAAGGAGGGGAAGGAAGTGGTTTAGGGAAAAATAATCCAATGTCATGGACTTAGAATATAGTTTTAGAACCTAGATGAATCCAACCCTCAATAAAACTTGTCCACCAAATACAAACAAATTCACTTCCCTACCATAGTTTGTCCTCTTGAATAGAATTTTAGATTTGAAAATTAAAGATAAAGAATTTTAAAATAAAATATTCCACTAACACTTTGTTTTGTTGTGAGGAATGAAAGTATTAAAAATGAAAAAGAATAAAAAGATAATAAAAAATAAGATTATTTGATTGAAGTGAAATAGAATAAAAGGAATAGAGTGAAAACAGAAAAGAGAAAAATAAATTACATAACAAATAATTGAGTTAATCTTTTAGAATATTTTTTCGTTTCTAACCATTCAAAAATGTTTTAAATTGTTTAAAAAATGCCAAAACTGACATTTTAAATCGCTAAAAAAACAAAAAGAAATGTTTTTATCACAAACTGCCCTTTCCAGCTCCAGAGGTATTGTTCATTTTCGCTCAGAATGTGTCCTACTCCTATCCCTCGTTTCCTTCCTTTCACACTTTTGTCATCACAAACAAATAACTTAACTTTTTTATTTCTTACATCTTTTATCTCTTTTTCATTTCATTTCTCACTTTTTTAATACAATCAAATAGACTATAAAAGTGACTAGTCAATTTTTTTTATGAAAATTAATTATCAATAAAATTAATAAATATTTTTTATTAATATTATTATAACAAAAAATCAGTTTTATTAATTTTAGGCATTGCAAATACGGTTGACATAACAAATATGTAAAGATATAACAATATAGCAATAAAAGTGGCCTGTAATTTTTGGCAAATTTTACTCATACTTTTAGTAACTTGATTTTTAGACTTTCATTAGGAAAGACACTATTTAATTACTATATTTGACCCAATAATTAATCTGACAATTATGTTTACGAAAATTCTAAATCGAAGAAAAATATTGATACGATTATTTTTGTCATTTATGAATAGTAATTTAATGTATTGTTTTAGTAAATGATAATTAAAGAAGAAAAAAACAAATGAATCCAGACACACTCGAATATGTTTAGCAAACTCATCTAAGAGTGTTTTGTATTTTATATATTACTAATGTAATAACTTGTGACTAGCACAAGTATTAAATATTGTGTTGAAAGTATTATTAATCATGGTAATTCAAAATAATACATATTTGTGTATTGATTGTTATGATCTTTCCAACTAAAATACATTTCTCTTAAATTATTTTGAATTGACGTGTATTGATAAATAATTTTATTTATCATGGTAATTACGACTGATGTGTATTGTGATTTCAATTTTATTATGTATATTTTTTATGAAATATAATTATTAAAATTTTATAAATAATTAAATATTAGTTACATAATTTTATTAATCATGATAATTATGATTCACGTATTAATGGAAAGTTCTACTATGTTGACATGTAGAGGAACGATCATTTTAGTGGACGAATCATCTATTTCATAAAAAATAAATTATGTACCAATTACATGTAATTTCTTAATGAAATGTATTAAATGATTATTTTAATTGCTTTAAAATTAAAGTTTTCAGCAAATTTATTAATACAATAATTAAAAAATATATAATATGTTATATGTTACAATATTGAATCTAAAAAAATGACAGAAATTGAATTACGTACAGACGAAGAAAAAAAATACCCAGATTGATTTTCTTTCAAATGTGCGTTCTTTAATCAATTCTTCTTTCCTTGGCCGTCTTTTATTCTCTAACTTTTTTTTGAGATGCAAATATTTTAACAAAAAAAAAATGCTCAAGTACCATGTGTGCAGGAACAAAAATCACAAAGATGCTACCAATACTAAGCATCATAGTCCAATAAATAATTATATCAATCTTAGCATTCAAATCCCTCTTATATGAGTTGTAAAAAAAAACAAACCTCCTACTAATCCACTAACCTTAGAACAAAGATTCCTTAGAAGAAGAAAAGAACACTCACCCACTACATAAGTTAAAGACATCTATATCTATTGAACTTGCGGTTTTTTCAATTCGCGTAGTTATCGGTCAAAGAACAAATCTAGCTTGCAACAGATGGGAATTCTTTAAAATTGTTATATTAATTACAATTTCGCAGGTCTCTTTAATTTTTTATTTTCAATTTCAGACTCGTATTTTTTCTACGATTTTCATCTTCATATTTTAGAAAAGTTTACAATTTTAATATAATCTTCAGTTTTACCGTTTTACATACGTTTATTTCTTTTATTTCTATATTTAAACTGATTAAATTATTTTTATGATAATTTAAATAAATATGCTAAGTGTATGATTCAATTGAACTAAAATAAGTAATAAATATATAAACTTATGTAAAATTAAGGATTTAATCAAATATATATAGATTAAAATTATAAAAAAATAATAAGAAAATTAAAATCGCGAATCAATGACTAAAGACAAAAATTAATATTTAACTTTTTTTCATACTACCAAAAAATAACGTAAACTACAATTTTTTTTATCATTTTATTATATTTATCACGTTTATTGTTTATATTACCTTTCTCTTATTTCCACTTCAGTCTATATGGCTATCAATTCCATTTTCGATGAATATCACCACTCTTTTTTTGTAAGGTGTCTTGATCATATTGCGTATCATGTCTCCGTTGAAACAGCAAAAAGCAAAAAAGTGCCAAGTAGTGAAAATAGTGAGAGAGTAGTGTTTTATATCTTCTAACAAAGTAATAAATCTTTTTTGTTTTAAAATCCGTTTATTGTTTAATAAGTAAAGTATTAAATAAAAAATAAATGCATTTGATATCTCTAAAATAAAAATATATTTAATATTTACTATAAAAAGGAACTACAAAAATTAGTATCAAGATATTGTAGGAAGATTTAATAGTTAAGTGTAAATGTAGGTTAACTCCTAATTAAGAATTTGTAATAAGATTTATCACTTTTCCATTATTAGTAATTATATACAAAAATTTGAGGAATTTTTAAAAGAGTATTTTAAACATGAATTTTCAGGTGAAGTTTTTCTATAACTTCCTGGATTATTGTTTGGAAATATATAGTAATTAATTTTTTAAATTGAAACTGATTTTTAATTAATAATAATAAGAAATTTAAATATATGAAGTAAGTTTATTAAATTCAAAGTATTTAACAAAAATAATTATTGAATAAAGTGATAAATGTATATAATTTAAAATTAAAATGACGTACTTGTATCATTTACTATATTTTTTATTTTATACATAATTAATATTTATAGATAATTATAGTTTCATATTTTTATTTAATTTTAAAACACTTTAATTTCTTTAAAAAATCAAATATTTTGTTAATAGTGATTTTTAATACATGTATTTTAATTAAATTCTCTGTGATTTCATATTTTTGTTAGTGTATCCATTGAACATAAATGGTTATTAAATTGAAATTAGTAAGCATGAATATTTGAGAGGGTAGGGGAGGCCCACGAAGCACTGAGGAATGACATTGATAAGGTACAGAATAAAGGGAGTCGTGCAACTTAGGTTGGGTGGGGCCCGCACATTCTTTCTCCTCTGTCTGAACTCTGAAGAAGTCAAGTAGGGTGCCTTTAGGTTTGGGTAAGATAGACAACTAGACAAGGATAGCGCATCTCATACACGTTCTTGCTTTTTGCTCTCATTAGGATTGATTAACCAAAATCACCGACCAAACCTTTTTTTGTTACACTTTAATTAAGTTTTGTGAAAAAAAGTTTAATCAACGTCCCAAACTCCTATATAACACTAAAAAAGAGAGTAAAAAATATAGATTTTATAATTTTTGATGTGATATGAAGAGAAAGATTGAGAGAAATGAGATATATTAGTAAAGTGTACAAAATAATAAAGTTTGTGTATTATTTATGTTTTATTATTTTATCTCTTTGATCTTCCTCGGATGATGTACGACCAAGTCATTTACTTAGTCTTTTTGTGTTTATGTATTTGAAATTAATGAGATTGTGTATCCCTTTGACCTTTCTTGGTCTATGTAGAACCAGGTCCTATAAATCACTTAGTCTCTTCGTGCTTAATACTTGAGACTCCATGGGTTTGTATCCCTCTACTCCTCATTCGATGGTCATCTTGATCCTTGAGGCACTCAACAGTTGATCCAGTGTAGATACACGACTACCCATCACCCTCCCTAGATGCGCCTTGATATCTTAGCATCTCCACGATACGCGTCTGGAAATCTCGGATACATGTAACACCCCTAGAATATCACCATTCCATTAATGCGGTTATAGGTATATAACCTAGGCGTTGAACCCTAGGACAGGAAAATAACACTTCACACTAAATGCTTTTGGCAATGGAGGATCCAAGACCCTGGGTTGGGTCAATTGAGAAAATTTCAATATCTACATCAACAATATTAATAGTAACTTTAATTTATTAATTGAGATAGATGATAGATGAATTCAATAATAACTATGAGAAAGTTGAATAAAAAAAGAAGGGAAAGAAAAATGGAAAGTAAGACAAAAAAAAATGATAAAAGAAAAGAAAGGTGAAGAAAAGAGAGAAAAATGAAGAGAAAAATAATTAAAAAAGAACTATTTAGAACATAAAGATAATATCGGATGTAATTCTCCACCAATCTTATAGATTTAGTTCTTATGACCTGGCCAAAGCAAACTTGTGATTGTGAGAGGGGTCAATAAGGACATGACCCTCGTCCTCCCAATATCTTGTAGTTGTTTGAGACTTTTATCAATCTTCAGACCATGATGCCACTGAATATTTAGTGGGAGATTCATATTAGATGCATGCTTCATCTGTTGGGGCCACAAGCATGTTGAGAGACTGATATGCATCTTGATTGATCATTACTGTCTGTCATTACTGTCTATCATATGCGTGATATTTTGTTTGTATAATGCAATTGAAATCAATAAGTGGCTAATGCTCTTACCTCATATCATACGTGCTTTCAGCTATTAGTGAACCTTCACAATTGCAGAGGCTACTACCACCAAAACCTGCGTCAGCTCTTAACGTAAGAGAGGTTGCCAATCCACCATCTGCCTCTGGAAGGCAAGCTTTCAAAGGGGTGGGTGTTTTGGGGCTAAAGAAGCGAGGCCAAGGTCTCCGGTCATGGATTCGTGTTGACACATCTGAAAACTCTCAGGCCATTGAGGTAGGCAAGTTTACCATGATGCGACGTTGTGATCTTCGCCTACTTGATCCTCTGTTTGTCTACCCATCAACAATCCTTGGTAGGGAAAAAGCTATCGTTGTAAATCTAGAGCAGATACGGTGTATCATTACAGCAGACGAGGTTCTTCTCTTGAATTCCCTTGATAGTTACGTATGCACTGTGTAATGGAACTGCAACGACGGTTGACAACAACCGGGGTAGGGGAGGTTTTGCAATCAGACAGTTCTGACATGAACAGAAGGAGAGGAAGTAGGAATTTTGAAGATGTATTTAGCAACTCTTCCCCTGATTATTTACCTTTTGAGTTCAGGGCTCTTGAAGTTGCCCTGGAGGCGGCATGCACATTTCTTGATTCCCAAGTTAGTACAAGTACATAGTCAAGTCAGAGGCTAACTTATGTTGATTTTTTAATTTAAATTATTCTTCATTTCTTTCTTTAGTAATTTATTGTAGATTATAGAAGAGAAATGGTTGCTATGAACATAGATCTTGTATTTCTATAGAATAGTCTACATACTAGCATTGAATTCCTAAAAATATTAATTTGTACCACTGATGCAAATTAACTTGAGTTAAAGGTATTTTCGATGTCTAGGTTAACCATATCTGGGAAGTATGAGTATATTATGGTTAGGTGGACTTGTAGGTAATTGTTTTGATGTCTATCTACTGTCTACTGATTAAGGCCAAAATGCCTTTTTGTGGTAACAGAATGCAAAGTCTATAGAATCTTCTGTTGCAATTTTTTTAGAGAAAGCCAGTACGTGTACCTCTACGACCTATATTGGATGAATATATATACTTGTTTCCTGTTGGCAGTGGCACTAAAAGATTCGGTGTTATTGTGATCCCCTCCCTCCACTGCAGTTAATCCTTTATGTGACTACGAGCGTAGCCTCTTTTTCTTCACCCGTTAGTAGAGAAAGCTATGAGAGGAACACCTGTCTGTGCAGTAATTTCAACTAACACCATTGTGTCCTTGTTGTCGTAGGATGATTTCAATTTGATGTATCATGTAGCTTATGTGGTTTGTTGGTGGTACGTTGCCTAGGTGTTCTGAACTTACAAGTGAGAAATAAGGAGAGAGAAAGTAAGGAATTAAATATGAATCTGTGCATCTCTTAGGGAGTTTCTACATGTTATGTTAGTTTGATTGTGCTGAAGAGTGGGAAACAGTAATTCTGTATTGACAGTAGAAAAGATGGAGATTTACATATTAGGGAACCAAGTCGAGTTTATGCCAGGGAGCAACCATGTAACTGTTGAGTGGTATGATGAAAAATTAATGAAGACAACAGTATGACCTCCACATGATCTTCATTGATATAGAAAAAAAAATCTATGATATGGTGGCATGATAAGTCCAATGATAGCATGGTAATGTATAAAATTCATAATTTTGTCATATTATATCATAACAGATTTCCTGATCCATGCGATTTGGTAGAGTGTTTCTCTTTGATATTCTTGTTAATATGATTTTGATTTGATAAATTAATTAGTAACATTCTCAATTCTGTTCTGGCCATTTACAAAAGGCAGCAGAGTTAGAAATAGAGGCTTATCCGTTGTTGGATGAACTGACATCAAAGATCAGTACTCTAAATTTAGAACGTGTTTGTCGGTTGAAGAGCAGACTTGTTGCCCTGACCAGGAGGGTTTAAAAGGTGATGCTCATTTACATTTTCTTCTTTCTCTATGATTGCAAGTGACAGTTACCATATTTTCTGAGTCTTATTATTACTATTTGCTTTGCAAATGTATATTTAGATTAGAGATGAAGTAGAGCAGCTTATGGACGATGATGGTGATACGGCCAAAATGGATCTTACTGAGAAGAAAAGGTGAATGGAGTTGTCATTTTATGGAGAACAGTCTATGGCTGGACATAAATCAGTTGATGGTGCATCCATTTATGCTGCGGTGTCTCTGATTCTCGGAAGCTTGAAAAGAGCTACAGCATGACACAAGAATCAGGAGACACCGGAACATAAAGTATACTAAGGAAAGTATAGAGGAGCTTGAGATGTTGCTGGAAGCATACTTTGTTGTCATTATCGGTAAACAGTGTTATCTACACTAACCCTTTTCTTTCTGGCTTCATAACAGTTTATCAACCACTGTTTCCTGCTTTTTGTTTCAGTTGAAAGAATACATTGATGACACAGAAGATTTCATCAACATTCAACTGGTTTGATTTCTTTCCCTCAGGGTTCATGTCAATTTTATTTATCCTAATTTTTGGTCATGTTTCTTATGTCTGATCATACATGCAAATTATTGCACATGTTCACACAAACAACTCACAATGGGGAGAGGTAGGGGTATTTCGAATTTTGTTGCTTTATGATAATAGGTGTATGGGACAATGACTTCTTATTCCCATGGTGAAACATAGAAGTTACTTTTTACAATAAAGGCCAATCTCCACTTCATTCTTTCACATTTCTTCTTCCACTTTTATTTTTTCAATTTTTAATTAAATAAATTTATTTTATTTTTCTGAAATTACTAAAGGCCAACCAAACATGTTCATGGAAATAATATTTTAGTTTTGGGCATAAAATTCTTTGGGAATGTTATTCCTGATAATATAATTATGTACCTTGAAACAAACTCCCACTTAATATTACTGATTATCTGAAATTTTATAGGGCTCTAAAAGAACAAAAGTGGTTACACAGTGTCTTCATTTGTATTATGTGATGGTATGGATTGTTCATTGAACTTGTTTGGCTGGCTGAACTATTTTAATTTAGAACAGCTGACCGAATTTTTTTGTCACAGGATAATGTGAAATCAGCTCATCCAGTTTGAGCTTTTTCTCGCAACCGCAACATTTGTGGTTGCCATCTTTGGAGTGGTAGCAGGAATATTTGGGATGAATTTTGAAATTGAATTATTTGATGTCCCATCTGCTAAACTACTCTTTTGTGTATCTTTTGCTACCACATTTTATGAATTTCCATCGGGGACCTGTTTACTGTACCTGATATTCAACTTCTTACAAGTTACAACCATGGAAAAAGAACAGTGATTGACTTTCTTTAACTTATCATATAAAAAATTCCTAAAACCAAGTTGCGGAAACCATACACACGCATGTAGTATTTGTACTCTCGACTCCAAATAGTCTTGTTCTCTCTTCTAGCTACAAGAAAAATATGCATCCCAATTGAGAATCACCTAAACGCAAGAAAAATATCTACATAAATAATCGATCCTGTGATTCCCCATAATCAAATAGTTACTACTACATAAATGACCCGATCAAGCCTTAATCCTAAATTACTTGCAGCAAACCAAAATATTCCAATCATATCATGCTATTGATACCTAAATTTGTGGACACGGTCAATAACATAAATACCACCAAAACCAAAAATCTCGATACTTCAACATCTTAATTTGTAAATGTAAAAATGACACAATGAAGAGTGTACAGGTAATTTGGTGTATTGCTTAAGAAACCTTGCCTCTACCATACAAAGCATTAAGTCCTTAACGGACACATTCTACTACAGTTGTTTAGCACTTCCAATGATGCTTGCTGTCCTAAAGCCTGAGGACCTACTGTCCCATGTTTGGGGGTGGAGGAGGAAGACGGACACCCTGGCCCTGCATGGGTTGGGCAGGAAAACCTTGTGGAGGTGGCATTGATGGAGGTCTAGCACCCATGTTGAAACCCGATGTCCCACTTGCAACAGGGGGTGGGGGTGGAACAGATGGCATTCCACCAGAAGGTGCAGGTCTAGGACCGTTGGCTGCTGCCATAGGAGGAGGAGGAGGCATAGATCCCGGCATTGGAGGTGGAGGAGCTCTCGGAGGATTTGCCATAGGTGCACCAGGAGGTAGCCCTTGTGGAGGAGGTGGAGGTGGTGGTAGTGGACCTTGGGGTGGTGGGGGCAAAGGCCTTGGTGGTACAGCAGATGGTGCTGTGCCATTGGCAGTAGAGGCAGGCTGCGGTTTGTTCACCTCTGGCGGCTTGGATTTAAAATACAATTGTAGCTACAAACAAATATCAATTCAAGTCATCCATGGCAGATGGTGAAATTAAATATCAATAATGCAAACAACATAAACAGAAAGAATTAAGGCAAGAAAGCAGACAGGATATCGCCAACCTAGTTCTGCTGCTAAATGCTTGAATAATTAGTTTGCATTGATACATACATGAGCAAACAATTAAAACGCAACAACTAATTTTCTAGACCAGACTCATTTATGTTTGGACGTCGGTGCTACGTGTATATGAGCATTAGTAGCTCAATATAAGGTTAAAACAGGTTTTTAATCAAAAGCTTGAAGAAAAAGCCTCTCCTGAAAACTAAATAATCATTATTGCTTCACCACAAACATTTATCAAATATGCTGCAAGGCCATTCAGATGTTTGTATAAAATGCATATAACACGTAAACACTTGGATAAATCGAGTTTTCCATGACAAACTAAAAAGGGGAGTAAATGTACTAACCGTGAACATCTTGGAGTCAGGATCCCAGTGCGAGAAGAAATTTGGAGTGGACTTGTCAATCTCCGTGCTGGGCACCTGAAAATGTAGAGTAATGAGCAAAAACAGAGGCAAAAGCAAAGTGCAAAGAAAGTCCAAAAGTAAGAAAATACCTTGAAAGCAACGATTTCATATGGTTCAGCAGCAAACAAGAGGTACTGATACCTTTTATCAAAGGGTTGCACCCTCTGTTGTAACCATCCAAATACAAACAAAGAGAAATATTAAAACATGGCGATACTGAAAACAAGTTGAGAGAAAATTAAATCAATAAAATCAGAGTGTCCCACCTGTTCATAGGAGGACATAAACCGGTGCCTCGGCTTCGCGAGGTCTTCAATCTCAGGATATTCAATCTACATCAATCAATACACAATAAATAAATAAAGTACATATAATATGATAAAAAAGAAGTATAAAAATTGCGTGAAAAGGAACCTGGAATAGGAGAGATCTTTGTTTTGTCTCCGGGTCATACTGCTTGGTCACACGGTACCCAGGGCGTCCAATCTTCACTGCAAGCACATAAATTTATGTTTTTTTGTTTCATTTGTTTAGTTCATAAAACACGAAATTGAGTGAATAGAATGAAACCTGTTTTTCGGAGAGTGACTTTGCGCTTGTGGGGTTGGGGCTGGGCGGGGGCGTCCTTGGCCTCGCGAGCGGCACGTTTGGCCAAGTTGGTTTGGTGGCGCTTGCCCTGAGTGTGGGCCAAGTAGTTGCCCTCGTTGTTGTGGAGAGTGAGACAGAGTTTGCATTCGTAGCTTCCGAGGTGGTTGCGCATGAAATAGGGATCCTTCGCCAGGTCTATGGTCTCCAGAGCCAGTCGCCGGAGACGCTCTCTCCGGTCAATGGCTTCGTTCTGCGCCGACGCTGCACCTCCGCTCCCCGGCTTCGATCCCCATTCTCGATCCATTCTCAGTTGAGTTACGTTACGATAACACAACACAAGACAAATTATATACTTCCTGTTATGTTGGGCTCTCTCACCATAAAGCCCACTAACTTCTGTTGATATAGTTTATTAGAGTATTAGATGTTAAATTGAGATCTCATATTATTCTTTGCTAAATTTTATAATGCTACATAGCATAAAGATTTCTTAAGATCTTTATTATTACATTTTTAATAATCAATCTTATTTTGAGATATTAGGAAGAGAGAAAAAAGAAGAAAATTTATTCTTTTTTGAACAATGTGAAGATCTTTTACAATAATTCATCTTCCATGTTGAAGATCTTCAATTTTTTAATGGGAGATTTTTTTAATTAAACAAAATTTATATATTTAATTTTACAGATAAAATCTAATATTTGCAAGTTGATAAAAAATCTATTTTTTCTAAATAAACAAAATTTACATAATTAATTTTATAGATAAAGTTTGTTTCTATTTTGATAAATAAGTTTAACTAATAAAATCTAAACAAAATTTTGTTGGTATCAAAACTAACATAAACAAAGATTTGAAAATAATAAATGTGTTTATCTATATCTGAATATAAATAGAGTATCACAAAATCTCAAAAAAATTGTGAATTCTCTTTGAGTTATATTGGCTTATAGATATCTTTTGACAATTTACCCAAGATTTATAGTTGATAAAAGTCTGGTTTAAAGTTAAACCAACAATTGAGATAAAAATTTTGTGGAGGAACAAAGTCTGAGAAAAGTCTGATTTAGACTTAAATCAGCAATTGAGTGAAAAACTTTTGTAGAGGAACAATGTTTGTAAAAGGAAAAGGTCTGATTTAGAATTAAATTAGCAATTGAATGAGAAACTTTGAGAGGAAGAAAAAAGTCATACAAATCTAGAGTTGTGATTGTCATGTATAAGGATTGAATATGTTCTACACTTTATTGAATATTGACTCTTTAAATAAGTTTAAAGAGTTTTTATTCCATTAAAATTCTCACTAACAAATATACTAAGGACATTGATTAAAAAATTATAAAAAAAGTACTTAATTTGAAGATCATAGAAAAACATAAAAAAAATCACAAGTATAATGTAATTTTGTACATCCAAATAAAAAAATATTTTTTAATTTTTTAGTCAATGTCTCAACAATACTAATTAGCATTTTACATATAAAAATATATAAAATTTATAATCCATAATGAGTAGAGATAAAAACAACATATGTTGC
>PYAF01004129.1:493938-507342 GCA_007407185.1 Glycine tomentella | reverse complement strand
GATGAATCAAAAGACTAAGAAAAAAAATTATTCTATTGACCAGAAAAAAAAATTATTAATATCAATTTTTAAGCAATCTTAGTACCATTTTAAGTTTTTCATAGAAGCTTTCTTCTTTTAAAAATAAATTTGTGAAAAATTCAAAGATAATTTTTTTGAAAGAATTTAAATTGTTTGTATAATTTTAAAATAAAGAAAATGTGCACTATGTCTGGCCCTTTTATAAGAACCAAATAAAAAGTTTTGTTTGAATTTTTTATGAAACCAATCTAGAATATTTCTTACATTATAAATCAATTTTCTAGTTTAATAAATAAGAGGTAGAATATATTGTTGGTTAATGTTAGATTTCCTTTTAAAACTAATTGACATTGAGTATAGTCTTCCAACACATAAGAGTTGAGGTAAGCAATGTGCCAATGTCATACCATCTAACAATTGACTTTTCGAGTCTAAGTATCTAACTTTGTCTCGTGCGTAGTACATTTTGGGAACCTTATTTTTTTTTTCTCTTCACATGCTTAGCTAATAAAATTTAAAATAATAAATATATTACTAATGAGAGAACTTAAAAGACTTAAAGCTAATAAAAATATCTAAGAAAATAATTTGTTTCATTGATATATGAGAGGTAATTTTGAGAAATCATATAAATGTAAAATACATTTAATGTTTTAAACTAAACTAATTAAAAAAATTATTATAAATTAATTAATTGAGTCATTTAAAAAAAATTCT
Organism: Glycine tomentella; assembly: GCA_007407185.1. Classification (NCBI taxonomy): domain Eukaryota; kingdom Viridiplantae; phylum Streptophyta; class Magnoliopsida; order Fabales; family Fabaceae; genus Glycine; species Glycine tomentella. The sequence goes on along the minus strand of PYAF01004129.1, from coordinate 506,604 downwards.
GGAGAAAGTATATTGTAAGAGAAAAAAGATATGGGAGGTAATAATTGATTTTATACATAATACTCTCTGCGATTATCATGAGATTTCATAATATGAACAACCAATAATCCTATGTGACAATCACTGTCCCCTCTCATAAAATATATATTTAGAATATGGCTTTTCATAAATTGATCTTTGTGCGTAACGCTGTCGTTCGTTGCCTTTTAGTTAATTAGGCCGATGCACATAATTAAATATATTCTCAGTAAAAAAATAGTAATTAAGTATATTCAATTTGGCTGGTCCTTTGAACCAAGCATATAAAGCTGTGTAATCCGTTGTTTTCATTAGCGGCTACTGCCACATCTATATCACAGACTAACAGAGTGTTGTGAGATCTAAACCTTGATTAATTTAAACCGTTGCTTTTAATTCCGTATTCTCTTACTTGTAGTGATAAGACTAACACTATAAAAAATCATCTAAATAGATTTTATTTCATCCAATAAAATTTTCTTTATATGCACAATCAAATTATTAAACTCATTAATTAACAATTTTCTCACTATTTATCAACTATATTAGAACTTGTTAATGTTTAATTCCCGTATTATTTACATTCTTGTTTGCCTCAAAGACTCCAAATTCAACTTCAATAACTCTTATGGACGATGCACTTCCATATTCAACTGCAATATCTGGTATGGACATTCAACAAAAAAGTTAATTAATATGTTGTTTATTTGAGTGAAATTAGATTCAATTTCTTTAAGTAATATCTTAAATTTAAATCTTATAAATAAAAAAATATTTTTTTATTGTATAAAATGGTTAGTGAAAATTTCCTTTTATCTTTTATCTCTTTCCATTTGGTGTCTATTGTCTAATGAGTAATGACACAATTGGATGTCTAAGTATAATTTTCCTGCATCATATTCACATGGGAATAGTGTTCCGATCTTTTTGTTCTCGTGAACCTGCATGGATCCAAATTGTAGTTGATAGGAGCAAGTTCGTAAAGGCAAAATAAAGACAACGCAACCATTGGGAGACAATGGATAGTGTCTCAATAATGTATTAGGCGTTGGGACAAGCTCTTCTGATTTTAAGAACTTAAATAAAACATAAAAAATAGAGAAAATACTTATTACATAAAAAATAAAACATATTCAATGCTTAGTTTTTAAATTATGATTTCATTGGAGCATTCCTAAAAAAATAAAAAATCCATTGGAACATAGTAAAAGAATCCATAAATAACTTTTTCTTAGAAAACGCATCTTTAATGTAGTAATATTAAACGTTATACTTTTTTAATGAAAAAATTCACGTTAGATTGTTTAACCATTGTAGTAATTATTTACAAAAATCATTTTAAGTCATTAAAAATATTTAATGAAACATATATATGTAGTGTTTCATATCTCAGTTGTCCATATCCTTTTAAAAAAATGTTATCACGAGTCAACAAGTTATGGATTACTTTCTGCTTTAAATTTTAGCTGCACTTTTGTTTTTGGGAAAAAGAATCATTAATTTTTGGAAGTTAATGAAATAGTATTAATAGTAATATGCTTTTGAAATAAAGAAATTCACGTGGCGGCCGACACTCTGATATCTGAAAGTAATATATTTTGGTTTGGGTGGCCAAAACATTGTCATTTTCTGATGTCAATCCTTCTGAAATCAAATAAATCAATTACTTGAATTGCATGCTTGTAATATCTTTTAAGAAATTCAAATTAAGAGTGTATGTTTACGGGGTAAAGGGAAAAAAATAAGTGAAGAATGCTCTGTCCCTATGTAATCGATTCCTATACAAGGTACAAAATAAGTTATTTATTGAAATAAAATTATTTTCAGCCAGTGTACTTTCTAGGGAGCAAAATCTTATAACTGCCTTGGTGCTTAAGAAAGTATGTCTCGAAAGAGTTTCTTATCAAGTATCATTGTTCATGCATGGTGTCAAAGGATAAAGAAAGCTACACGACTCGAGATGTATACAAATCACACATATATTGTGCTCAACTAAATAGAAAATACTACCCATAAATTAGAGACCAATTCGATTGTCATGGCACACAAAATCGAAGTCAATACACGTAATTTTGGACAGTATTTTCCCCACCTTTTCACCTTCTTTCTATATCTTTTAAGTGTTTCAAGAAAAGTAGACTCCAATTATGATATCAAAGGAAGCATTTCTAAATGATTGATTCGAAAGTATAAATTCATCCTCTTTATATTATTTGTCTTTTACAAGTATGTAAGTTTTTTGAAGAAAAATATTAATTATATAAATTATTAGAATAAATTAATTTTTTAACAAAAACATATTTATTAAAAGAACTAGAATATAGTTATAAATATTACCAAGAATGTAGATTAATTGACATAAATATACCAAACACATAGATATAATAAGTGATCTTGAGTTTGTGTTCTTAGTATGCAATTATGTTAAATTTAAATACTAATAACAAAAAATCTTATCATATTTAAATATAATTCTTTTATAAAAAGAAAAATATAATTGTGAATGACTTAATTATATACATGGGGTACTAATATATCAAATTATTATTAAAAATTAATAGTCTTTTAATTTGTTAAAATAATAAATATATTTTTGGAGTTTAATACTTTTGAGACAAGTTTCAGAAGCAACGGGAAATCAATAATTTTAATTAAAAATAGAAAGAGTTGAAAAGTGATGGCAGACTTTGATTTATTTGTCTATTTGCAAAATTTCAATAAAAATGTTACTAAAGAAAAACAGAAATTCTTTACCACTCAAACCTACCGTTGATTGAGATCTATCATATTTAATTGACAACCTTTTGTAGCAAAAGGATAATAGAATGCCTTGCTTTCAGTTTAACCGAAGTCTACAAAACACTAGTAGTTTGAAAACTTATTCCCCAATCCCTACTTTTTCAAGTACATACGCCAAACAAGTTGTGGGTGGTCAATTGGTCATCGATATCGTCCTAGCCTTGATTGTCGGCATAACATGTCCACATGACATCAAATTCTTTGGTCTCACTCCTCAAAATCAAAGTCTGATGAGTTATTTATGACACCTCGACCTCATTTAGGAGAAAACAGTGAACATGGGTTACAAGCCCCACATGCTCACATACTATCACCATATCTCAAGATTCAACAAAATACTACTTTTTTTTCTTTATACAAAAAGCATAGCCTCCCCTTTCCAAAGTCAAAACTCATTTCTTAGACTTACCTTCTTTTTTTCATCCTTAGTGTAAAATATTGTTGTTTTAGTTTCTGAAAATATATTACATTGTTATATTAGTCTTTGAAATTTCTAATTATTTAAGTCACACATTCTTTTAAATTTTAGATTAATGTAATTGAAGATTGTATTTTCGGAGATTTATTTGAAATCTTATTAATTTGAAGAATTAATATAACTATGATATACACTTTTGGGATGGTAGTTTGTTTGTTTTTATAAAGGAAAATTTAGGTAAGTTGTCTTTCAGAGGCTCAAGCCTCAATAAACAGATATTTACTTGCAAATTATTTACCAAGATCAAGGTTTTTATATCAGCAGCGAGAATCTTGAATTCATATCCTTTTGGGATGAGTAAATTCCTTAACTATTGGATTAACCTTTATTGATTTTGGATGGTAGTGTAGTCTTTAGTTTCTCTTTACCATCCATCCCTTCTATTCTATATATAGATATGAATCGTGGATTGAAGTCATACAGAAGTAACACGGAAGCGTGGTCTACAGCTTCCTTAAAGTTAAACGGGGCAGATCGACATGGATTGGTTCTCATGGCTTTCAAAAAGTGGGCTTGAGCCATCCCTAGTGTACGAGTATGGCCTTACCTTTGCTCACAACGAGCTTGAAGAAGAAGACATGTTTTACTTCAACCACGAGTTTCTCCAAAGCATGGGCATCTCCATAGCAAAACACAGACTAGAGATCCTCAAGCTTGCCAGAAAAGAGAAGGGAAAGAGCCCACGCTCGGTGGCAAGGCTCGTGGTGGCAATCAAGAGGACTAAGAACACCTTTGCCAGCTATGTAAGGACTTTGATGCACAAAGAAGAATCATCATCTCATTCAGCACTTGTTGTAGTGCCAGTGCCACCATCAAGACCTAGTAGTAGTGGTTTGGGGAAAAGATGGAAGAGTGCTATGATGAAGAGGGGTAAAAAGCAAGAGACACTCTTTCTCACTAATGGAAGTTCCACAGTAGTTCCAGCTCAGCCTTGTTTTTCTAGTCCTGTGGTCTACCATTTCCAGAAGGATGAGAGGATGGATGGAGATGATGATGATGGCTATTGGTCTGCCGCTGTTGAAGAGATCAAATGGGCTACCATGTTTCAGGATCTAAAGCCAAACTGAAACTTTTCTCTTTTCTTTGGGGGTTGACTTGACTCTATCCCTGATTTTAGCACTCTGTATGTTCTGTAGTATCGAGTTTGTACTATTTCTGTTCATGTCCTTCAGATTTTATAGGGGGAAAATTGCATCAGATTAGAAGTCTTCATGAGCAGAGAAATATCGAGGTAGATATTTAACTAGGTTGTTATATAGCAAGAAGTATATAATTTGAATTTTGAAGCATTAGCAGTTAGGCTTGAGTCTCCCTGACTTTCTTTAGGAACTGTATTATGTTATCTCTAATGGTGAAGATCATATTAACAATTTGATTCTATCTTGGCATTCTTGGGCCTAATCAATATTTTACTGCATTTAATATAATAGAAGATCTTTGGAAACAGCATTCTGTTCTGAACCCTGAAACTATGTAGAAGAAGAAGGGGAGAGAGAAGAGATGGATCACGTGACGTGACCATGTGATGTCAGTGACTGCAGAATCCAAGTTGGTGGCACTTAAACTAGGGATTGGGATTGAGCGGGAGGGACCTCATTTTTGTTCGAGTTTATTATCAGTCTAGAATCTCCTTCTATGTAATGCTTTCATTTATTTTATTTCAACTTTTGATTAATCATAAGGAGTGCCTATCCATGCAATCAAGAGCATGAGCAACAAAGATTCAGAAATTTAGAAATTACAATAACCAGGGAAATGAGATAAGGAAGACAGCAACAGAGATTGAGGCTTAATAGTTCAGCTTTTACAAACTTTTAAGCTATTCACAGAGAGGAGAGGAAAGCACCTTTACTACTGGCATTGTTAATTTTCAGTTCTTACAGAATATGGCCCAATACAGCACCTACAAGACTTGTTATATCGAGATAGTTTACTAGTGTTATTTTTAACAAGTATTTGAAAATCAGGAACTATAGAAAGTAGAAACCATAACATTATAGAAGTTTATTTTTATCCAATGAGAGCTTGAAATAATGAAATCACATGGAGTAGGCGTGTTAATGCACAAGACAGGAAGAAAGCACATAAATATTGTAAACTGGCTTTATTTATTTAGTTTTATTTTTGTTTGGTAATTTCTTATTTTATTTATATTTGTATTTGAGGAAGATATCTTCAGCTAACTCCTCAACTGGGGCAGCGGTTTCCAACAGTTTCTATTGACTTCTGTATGTACATTTTGACAGGTTCAATTAGTTGAAGCATTGATCACTTTAAAGTTTGTTGTTTTAAAAAAAGAAAGAAGAGAAAAAAAGAGTTTAAAGTGTTGTGCCGATCATGCATTTAACTTTTATTAAATAACTCTTTAAATAGAATTAAAGTATAACTTAACAAATCATATATCTCTTTAGTTATATGCATGACTAATAACATTCTAATTTTAAAAGAAAAAGAATCATCAACATATCAAATTTCAAATATAAATAACAAATTCCTAAAATCTAGATAAGGCATCCCACTTTGTAGCTTCTGTGGGCATACTTTCAACAAAGTTCAAACTGAGCTACATCTATCTATGACGCGCTAAAAATTTTGTGCATTCTAATTTGCAGACAAGTACCTGAAAAAACAAGAAACTTCTAGTAAGTAAAAAAACTTGGGGAATAATGTAAAGCATTTCCAACTATAAATATAGCAGCATGGTATGAGTATGACATACACAAACCACAATTTAAATTTTGGGAAATTCTTTAATCTACACCCAAAAACTCTTGATCGCAATTGTGAGAATCAAGAAAGAAAAATTCCCCAGAAATATTTCCAATAGCAATCAAATACAGGGAGCGCCTAAGGCTGAGTATTTTTCAGGAGTAATACATCAAAGCCATAAATAAGCTTAGGGTAGTTGCTATATGCCTGTTGAAGAGTGACTCCACAAAATTGATACATCTTGTACCTTACAGATAATTTTTGCTCACTCTCAATTGTTTGAATTTGAAGTCTCCGATAGACGAAATAAACCACCAGCATACAGCATTTGGTATACTGGTCGTGTTCTAAGTGACAAAATTATACTCAAGATGGTACCAAGTCCACGGACACCAGCCAAAACCAGAAAAGTGAGCCTGAAGCAATTTGCACCATAGCCGGTCGAGTCGAGTTTCTTTGCTTCTGTATCATCATACAAAATATTCCCCGCAAGGAAAACAGAGGAAATAAGGGCAGCAATAGCATCATGAAGATACTAATAACACCAAAGTGCCTCAAACCAAAAAGCTCAGAGACAGTTGGAATCATTGTAGAATATTGAAACCCGCAGCAGATCCCAAGCAAAGCCGTTGCAGCATAAAGAGTGCCATCGAGTCTTCCAACGCAAGCAAAGACTAAATCACTCATTTGCACTAGTTAGAGTGGTTAAAGAAAATTGTATGATATTGAGGTTTAACATCGTCAATCCCTGTAAAAAAAAGGGTTTAACGTCATAAACTAATTAAAAGTACGGTTTATTAACTGATTGATTTTAGATATGAAATCTAATTTTTAAAAGTTTAATGCTACACATGAATTAAATTTTCACAACACTTTTGTAATTGATTTATTGATTCTAATTATACACATCTCTGTCACATCACTTAATTTTTTATTATTTCTGTTTTATATACCGAATTAATTGTTATAAATATTTATGTAAAAATATCATCACTCTTGTTAAAATTTTAAGTCTTTTTACAAGTTAAATTTCTTTGAGAGGACTTGTATAAAAACTTATGCATAAACTAATTCTAAATTATATGAAAAACTCTTTTTTTACAAGTGCTTATTGAACCTAAATTTAAAAGAAAATCCTTTACCGTTTGAAGATACACAAACACATACGTGAGAGGTTTAATGTTTGGGATTAGATAAATATAGAAATCGAAAAATAACTTCTTTGTACTTTTCATAAACATCTATTATAAACTAAGATACATAGAAGATATAAGGTTTGGTTTAATAGAGAGAAAAAAAGGAAAGTAGGAAATGTCTTGGATTTGAATTTTTTTATTAATAATTAATATTTATTGATAAAAAAATTAAAAAATAAGATGCCTTCAGCGGAAGGAAATAATAATGAAAAAAGAATAAATATAATTGTTTTTGATAAAGAATAAATATAATGAATGATATGATAAAAAATGAAAATGAAATAGATACTGTTTTTGTTTCAGAAGTAAATTAAAAGGCTAAAGTAGCTAGAGCCCCCCGTTTTCCTGTTGAAAGTTCATCCGTTGAAAGATCACTAGATCTATACAATGCATGTACTATTTTTTATTTTTTGTTACATACAATACATATATACATGCATGTATTTGAATAACGTTCAACTCTTAAATTCAACTTTATTTATAAATAATTTTTTCTTGATTTTAAAAAAACGAATTAAAATCAAGAAATTTCACAAGTTCGATAATTATATATGAATCCAAAACAAAGAAACTAACTTAATTAAATGGGGACCAGAATCTTATTAAGAACACAAGTACTAGCTATATATATATTAATATATATATATATATTGTATCTCGTTGTGAATTAAATGATGAAAATAGATGAGTGTGAATGAAATTGCAAAGTCGATCTCCATGAGTGAGAACAATAAATTGGAATTAATGTTGCGGAGCAATTAGCAACAAAACTAACTCCGGTGTACGTCTATATCTAATTAACAGTCTCAGATGAGAATCATATCATCATTAATTTCTACACTACACCTCGAAGCATTACTTACAACTCAGTAATTTTTATTTTCATTCCAAATAAGAAACAATTTCTTGAAAGATTATCCACAGAAATTTACAAGAAGTATTTTCCGCTTATTGTTCAGTGATCTTGGGCTTTGGACATGAGGGAGAGGCGAGTGAGCCTGGGCTGAAAGGTTTCGCGGCGACGCAAGTGATGAGAGGAGGGCCTAATGAGAGTGGTCGTCAACGCTCTCCTCACAATCTGATCACCTTCCACTCCTCCTATTCTCACCACCGAGTTCTTCATCGCCGATCTAAGGAGGTTCAGCCTCCGACAACTCAACGACGTCGTTTGCTGCTTCTGCTTCTCCGCTAACTGTTTGTGATACGCGCAACGGAACGAGCCTGGATGATTCGTCGGAGAACACATGCACGTCCTCTTCTCGCTCGACGACGGCAACGGACGGTGTTCCTGCACTCTGACGGGAGAGAAACTCGTCGACGACGTGGACGCGAACTCCGAAGAGTACGAACGCGACGACGTTTGGTTTCTAGAAGAAGGAGAAGCCATTGAAATTGTTGATTGAACAAGTGTAGAGAGAGTGAGAAAGAGAAGAAGTTAGTTAGAGCGGTTGGCAATGGACGCGTTGTTTCGGGAATCCGTTACGCAAACTGATAGAACGTCCACTCAGGTTTATATAGCAAGGCCACCAAGGCTAAAACAGTCATTATGCCTCATGCTAATGATATAAATAATAAATAATTATAATTTATGTTCACATGACATTGAAATGCATAATTTAATAATAATAAAGAAAAAACAGTTGGAGAATGTTATAAAATCACCACAGATTACAATTTTTAAAAATTTTATTTCTTTTTTTTTTATTTTGAAAACTACTGTAGCAAGTAAGTTTTGCCACGGCCAGGAACAAAATATTCACCAGACAGCTCATTTGACATGATCAATAGTGAGAAATTGTAACGGAGAGAAAAAAGAAAGAACCAAACTTGTACATGAAATGGAAGTGATTTGGGATAATTGAGTATCTTATAAGCATTATCTAATTAGTGATTAAGAATTATAAAATTCAAAACATCACGACAATCAAAAGTGTGTATTCCAAAGTAAATTTTTAAAGTAATAACAATTTTTTTTAACAGATCACAAATTTTTTCTAGAAAAAAAATAGGTGACAACTCTTCGAATATTTAATATAGTTATATACTTTAATTTATTTTTTTTTGAAAATTACATATTTAGATTTCAAAATTAACTATTAAAGTAAAATGACATCGCGCAAGCTGAACGAATGTAAGAATATACTGTCTTTTTCAGTAACGTAAAGGTTTATTTATATAACACAAAATAACAATGTACATGTGAATAAACAAATAAAATATTTAAAATATATAATTTGATAAATGAAGAAACGGAAGCAGTAATTTTGATTTATAGTGACGTGACAGCAAAGCAGGATTTTTTGCATAAACATTGGGCGCTCGAGCAACCCGTCGCTTGTTTTTTATTAAGATTACAGAATGTTGTGGGCTACTTTGACACAAGCAGGAAATTAAAATTAAGAAGAAAAAAACATAAACAGGCTGTGAAATAAATAATAATAATAATATCCTTCATAAAAATAAAAGAATAAAAAAATCCTCATTGTGAATTAATTTGACAATTTGGTTAAAATATATTACTTTTTATAATATTATCCAATTATATATTAATATCTATGATAAAAGTATTAATTTTATAATAATTTTTTACAAATATATTTGAAATGACTTCTAATCAAAATTTTATACCAATTATATACAGTGGAAAGAAGAAAGAGAAAAAATAGATATGATAAATATTCTATTAGAAAAGAAAAAGAAAATAAGATTAAAATAGAATGCAAGTAAACACATGAAATATTTTCCTTTTTTACAGCTACACCATTTACTTTGATTTGACGTGCCGGCTTACAGTTCCTTACAGCACATTAGCACACCATGTACTTTAATACTACTTCCAGCATAAAATGCCTTATACTGTGATATCGAAGTTGAACTTCAAGCCGATGCACCAGTACTTAATTTTAATTCTGCAATAATATATTGTACGGGCAAACCATCCATGGTAAAAAGTTGAACAAGTTCAATTTAAAATTGAGAAAACAATCATTTATTAGGATAGTGTTTATCGATTAGGGTAAATAACTAGTTATCCTCTAACGTTTGGACCATGCATATAAAATTCTCATGGTCGAAACTAATGAGTGTCAGAGAGAGTACATCAAAATAAAGGAAGAGAAAATGTTCATATAGGGATATACTCATATACAGTGGCTGGATCGTAAGTTATTTTAGTTTAATGAAGTCGTCACCAATTTTGAAATTTAAATGTAAAGTAACTTAAAACAAAATTACCGTATAATATAGTTTTAGTGACGAATAAGTAAATATCACATTTCTCATTATTAAACTCCTAATGACATCATTTTTTGAATAAGTTATTCAATCATAACTCACATCACATGAATTATTTTTTTTAAGATATATAACTAATCATAACTACAATTTAATTATGAGCATCTGGAAGTGTTATTCTTCTGCAGAAATTACGGGCCTTACTGTTGAGCTACTATATTAATTATGAACAAAGCCTTGGTGAAGGCAATTTGATTCAAGTCACACAAATAGGCAGCGGCAAACATCGCAATTTGAGATGTAAAAATAAACAAGAAAATGGGATACTAACTGAATACACAATTCACTGAAATGGAACCAATTTGACCTGATGCACAATGGCTTTTCACCTGCACCCAAAAACTCCGTATCCAATGATTGACACAAGTATTGCAAATTTAAGAGGAAAAAAGATGTTTGCATGGAACGCAAGGATCATCATGTGGTCAAGCAATTCTCCCAAGTCCCATACTTAGAGCTGAAACTCCCACCACCGCTCTGTTGTGCATGCTCAGAAATAACAGTGCGAGCACAAACATCCCAAGTCCTTGCTATCTCCCCAAGGGACATAGGTTGTGATAAACTTCGCAAGGATATGCTAAACCTTGACTTTGCTTTCACAGAAAGATCTTCATTTTCCTTACTGAAAAAAGAAATATTCAATACCACTTACTTTTATTAGAAACAGAAGAATTCTAAGCAAATCTAAAAATAAAAGGTAGAGTGATACATTCTGTTTATCATATCTGTTTGGAAGGGGCATAAACCAACATTTCAGAGGATAATAAAAATTAATAATGGTCAGTCAGTCTCGTCAGCACAGAGTCATATGTATCTTTCAGGCAAAACATCTCACATTTTTCCTTGTTAGATTTAAACTAAAAATTTCATATCTGCTATTTAAAAAGAGAAATTATATTTAAAGCAATAGAAGATTAATTTGAGGCATAAATTAAATATATGTTTTCTAAAATCAAACATGTTCATATGACGGATACGTATTAAAACAAAACTGACAGGTAAAACGGCCATGGTCTTTGCCATAAATAATAAGAGGCACCCTTCAGCATCATCTTCTTTACTCAGTCTGATACAATAGAGCAAACACGTTTCATCAATGGAAAAAATGTCACAATCACCAAAAGAAGTTTTGTTTTGCAAGATTTGAGCATTACATTTGATGAAATGTGAGTTTTCACTGGTAAGAGATGATAATCAAAACTGTGTGTGTCTACTTGGTCAAGAAGTACCCAATAGATACCTGGGATCAATTTGCAAAAAGGTGGAGAGATTGATGAGGATGTAAATCATAGAATTAGAGCAAGGTGGATGAAATGACAGAGTACATCTAGATTGTTGTGTGCAAGGTTGTTAAGATCGTAATTTTACCTAGGATCGGGGGAGGGGATGAAAGATCGTAAATCGGGGATCGTAGGATCGGATCGAAATCCTACCTATGTCAAAACTCAATACCTAAAATTCCTATATATAATCTATATGCATAAAAAACTCAATAAATAAAGAAACAAACTTAGATTTTGTCAATATATATGTATATACCCTTTTTGTAAAATAAAAATAAAACAGGGGATTAAAAAGAACAACAATTGTATGTGAATACCATGGGCCTGCTTGAAACTTGAAAGGCCCAAATGCGGAAATACAAAATTCCAAACTTAATCCCTAAGCATACGCTGATACAGTGATACGCGTAGCAACGTAGAGAGAGACAAGTGTGAAATGTCAAAGTGGGAGCTCGACACGGTTGTCAAAGTGAGAGTTAAATTAACTTGAGCGTCTTCTATTGAGACTTAGTTTTGATTCGAAAATCCGAACAACAATGGACCTCCGTGAATCGATAAGCAACCAAACCGATGTAGCTCTGAGCATCACAAAGCTTCTGTTGTCAACAAACGCTCGGGACAGGAACCTCGTGTACTCGCCGCTGTCGTTGCATGTTGTTTTGAGCATCATCGCATCTGGGAGAAGGCTAGAACCTATGTAGCACCGACACCGACACGTGATACGTGACACGACACGACTCGACTCTTCGACACGTCAATCTTAAAAAATTATGAATTTCGACACGTTAAGACACGTTTTAATATTAAATAATATTTTTAATTTATATAATATATATTTTATTTTTAATATTTAATAATTTAAAACAATTAAAATAAACTAATAATATTT
>PYAF01004129.1:456593-487685 GCA_007407185.1 Glycine tomentella | reverse complement strand
GGGGGGGGGGGGGGGGGGGGGGGGGGGGGGGAGAGAGAGTCTTGTAAAAAGTGAAGAAACAAAGGTCAAATAGAGGTAACCTTTTGTACAACAGTCAAGGAAGAAGGGTTTCAAGTCTTGGTATGTTTCTAAAGCAAAATAAAAGAATTATAAAATAGGGGAGAAATCACAACCTTGCACCTCCCCTCCACCCCCCAAAAAAAAAGAAATAATAATAATAACAATCATATTTTTTCAAGGGTCAAAATGGGTTTTTGCAGCCCATATCATCGTAGTGCCCCCTTATTTTGCCCGCTACTGCAGACGCAATGACCACTATTAAAAACCACTCTCCTGACTACTATTTGAATCCCATAGCTGCCCATGGCTGCTTCAGTCCGCACTCTGCTAGAGCGTGCTCTTGATTACAGCCATTTTTTGGATATGGTGGGCGAGAAGGGAACACATGCCACCAGAGGAAATGCCGATACAGGCTCTGCATGAATAGGTGTCAATCGGGAAGGAGGAGGACAAGAGTTGTTGAGCACAGAAGCCATGGAATAGATCTAGGGTTCGAACCCTGCTCCGATACCATAATAGAGCTCAGACTTCAGAGAGAATTTCAGTGAAATATTTTTGTATTCTGAAATATGAATCAAAAGCTACAAAGACTGAGTTACACTCAGTACTTATATGCCTTTTAAAAAAACACTTAGCATTTATATGAGTTTGGCTAGAGACTCTAAGCTCTAACAGTGTCTAACTAACTAAGAGTTAGTTAGAGATGACAGCTGTCATAACAGAAAGCCCAACATATTATATTAATAATTATCATGCCTGTTGTGTCCAGTCCTTGCTCTGTTTTTGTAATATTACATTTTGCAGGCCAACCCCACAAAATTCCATTTAGATGGTCAATCTTATAGTGTTTTAATGTTGTGATTTGTATCTTTAATTTGTGACCTTGGTTTTTATTAGAGGGCTTAGATCATCTGATTCTTTTGTTGGGCAGACAAGGCTTAGACTTACATCTATAATGTATTTTGAATAAGAGTTATTCCAATGTCAGTAATAATTTCAAAGTCATCCTACCTATATATGTCTGAAATATAGTTATTAAATAAGAGGGGGATCTTATATTCCATGATGTAATCACACAATTTGTGTCTACCTCCTATATGATCCAAGGTAGTAGGTAGGATCACAAATTTGATCACCTTGGAGCCATCAATCGACAAAAGATAAAAGACCCAGAAAAATGCATAGTAGCAATTTTACATACTGGATGATGTTTCTGGAAGGGATCTTTGTGATTGGTATAACTGCTTTTGTTGATCAAGAACATTTGATTGTTGAAGTAAGGGACCTGATGCCTGAAGTCTTTGCTGCATATCTCGTTGCAAGGGATTTGGTTGCTGTTGCAAACCCAACTGTTGTTGCAATTGTGCAGGTTGAGATTGAATCTGTGGCATCAATTGCTGCTGTGGGGTCTGAGGCTGTGACTGCTGCACTTGAGATGGTAACAAATTTGATGCATTTTGCTGTGATTGTTGTTGAATTGGAACCTGAGATTGTTGTAGCACTTGTGCAGAGTGCTGGCTTGTTTGCATGCCTGAGTTGCCAGATTGAGGTCCAAGGACCTGCTGTGGCTGTAAACCAGGGACATTATTACCCAGCTGTTGATGCATATTCGAGAGGTTGTTTTGCTGATTTATTAACTGTTGCTGCTGCAGGTTTGAAAGATTATTCTGCTGTGTAACTAACCTCTGTGGCTGCTGCAAATCACCAACATTATTTTGTGACCCAAGTATTTGGGTATGGTACATGTTTGGTGCATTTGCCTGTGCCCCCATAAGCTGTTGTTGCTGTTGCTGTTGCTGTTGCTGTTGCTGTTGCTGTTGTGGAGGTAATATTGACTGTTGAGTCATCGGTGTTTGTTGTTGATGAATGATGGAAGTCTGTTGTGGTTGCTGTTGCCTGATAACTTGGGAGTGTTGCTGAAGCACGGACTGTGTTGATTGTTGATTATTAGACTGTTGATTGTGCTGAATGCTAGGTAGAGATGTTTGCATCAGTGAAGGTTGCTGCATAACAGTTGATGTTTGGATGGCAGGTTGCTGAGAAGATTGCAACTGATTTGATTGTAGAAGATTCTGCTGTTGTTGTTGTTGTTGCTGCTGCTGCTGTTGTTGTTGGAGTTTCTGCCTGACAAGTTGCTGTTGCATTTGTTGCTGGTAGATATACTGCTGCGAATTTTGTGATTGCTGCTGTTGTTGTTGGGGAACAACCTGCTGCCTTCCTTGAATTTGTCTCTGGGAACCAGGAAACATATTTTGCATGTTGGTATTTTGGCCAATAGTGCTCACCACCGAATTCTGACCAGGTATATTCTGCATGTTGGGATTATTCTGCCCAACATTTTGGATGGGAGCCTGGGCTATATTCGAAGGTTGAGATGCAATACTATTTTGAATGTTCTGAGGTAGAAGCTGTTGACGGTTCGGAGGTTGATTGGACATAGGAATAGGATGTTGCTGCCCTGGATTGTGAACTTGAGGTGGAATACCAAGTCCTATTAAATGAATAATGATTGGTGTAAGAGAAACCCCCCAAAACAAGTACAATATAACATCAGGATCCAAATGAACTATTAACAACACAAGATGATATCAATGTAAAAATTTTAAAGGAAGAAAGATATAAGACAAACAACAAGGATCATATAGCAGAGAAAAAACCAAATGTTAATGATATTTCATATCAATAGGACACAATACAGTCCCAACAACTTAAGCTGAAAGACTTGAAATAACTCAGAGTTAGATCCAATCAGAATGAGAATACTACCACTATGCCAGGGTTCTTAAATGCTAACCTGGATCAGGAGGCTTATTACTAGGGCCACCTTGATTTGGAGGTAAGTTGGGGGCCATGGAGCCCTGGGATTTAGTCTCCATCGTAAGCATCTTCAAAGATATTTTACGTAGATAATCAGACTGAAATTAGGGAATACCACATTAAAACGTCAATCTTTCATATTGCATATGTCTGTATACATAACCATAAATTGATAAATCTGAAATTAGAAATGTACCTGGCTTGTTGCAGCAGTAAAAATTTTCTCTTCAAACCTTTGAGCAATCTTCCGAAGTTCATGCAATCCCTCTTGACCAGAAACAGGAAGATGTCTTTTTAACGTGTCCATTCTATAAAAATGAAAAAAAGCAGTTTAGTGACTAAATAATACAAATTATTGAAATTTTATGGTAATTATACAATCCTCAAATGTTACAAGATTGTAGCATGTAAGAAGACCTCGTTGAAATCTACATATTCAGAAAAATAATATAGTAGAATGGGTGTCAGAAATGGATTGCAGGTGGCAGAGGTTATTTTTGATAACTTCTTAAATACAAAACATAAGAAAAAGAAATCCTATTTATAGTACTATAGTTTTCTACTAAACATCCATCTGCCACACACTTCATGAAGAGAAAATAAGTATACCTCTGTCATAAGGGAGCAAAATACACAATCCTAATCAGTACAGAAAATACACATTTTCCTATTTGAAAATAATGGCAGTAAGCTCCAACCAAACACACCAAATGCTAGCAAAGATAGGGCATGGAAAAAATAAACCTTGTTCATACTCCTTCTTTGAGACCTCTAAAATAGTAAAATGAATAAGCAAGTGCCCCATATTCTAATGCACCCATGATAGCAAAAGTTTGTTCTAACACATTGTGCAATACAACACCAAATGATTGAAAAACATTAAAATTGTACATGTTGGTGACATTTTTAAAAGCCAAGTATGATAATGTCCCACCCCAAGTGTTAAACTCAAGATCCTACCTAGGATTAGGAGGAGGAAAAAACTCATAACTCGGATTGGAAGATCCTATGTTTCTACCTAAAATACTTATAAATAATACATATGCATAAAAAAACAAATAAAGAACATAACCTCTAAATCACAGCATTAAGCAAACTTTAATAGGAAATTCATTATAATAGATTGATAGACAGAGAGAGTGAGAGAATTAAAATTCATAATTCTGAAAATTCATAACATAATAGATTAATGGATGTTCATAACAGAATAGATTGATAGAAATAAAATTCATAATAAGTCAAAGATAATGTTAGAAAAATCTGAAAATAATTGGCCGATTAAAAAAAAAAAAAAAAATTGGCGGTCCAGCCTCTGTGAGAGAAGCCAAAAAATAGAATTAAAAGATGGAACAAAGTGAGATAAGATGAAAGTGACTGAGTCACTGAGTGAGAGAGACCCAAGCTGGGTAGTAGAGGCACAACCAAATGGTTGGTGGCAGAGATACTACCAAATGCTGCGTAACAAAGGCTGACCTTGAGAAAATAAGAAGAAATATGCTGGGAGTCAGGGATGTTGGGTAACAGGTGCAATAACTGGCAACAGCAGTGACTACGCACAGCAGCACTAGTGGCATGAGGTGGAGCTTTGGCAGTTGTGAAGAAGGAGAGATCCAATGGCACACGATTGAGTGGTTTTTGAATGGGATTTAGGTCTCGAATGGCAGGGAACATTTCGTCAAAGGAGAAAAAAAGGGTAATGCCGTACTGCGCTTTGCTGGGATGCTGGGATCGACGATCACATGATCGAACTTGGTAAATCACAATCCTAGAGTGATCTCATGCTCCAGCAATTCAGCTTGCCAGGGGTCCTTTGATGTGTCATCATACGACCTTACAAGGCAGATCATAATTTTGACAACACAGTCCCACTAACCCATCTTATAAGCATGTGCCACATTGACATGCTAAAGTTCATGCATACACTTTGAATATGATTATGATATTGAAAAAATCAATGTTGAGCTGTGATTCAAATAAACATTTTTTTGAGAAAAAATTGAGCATAAGTTTCATAATTTATTTGCATTGTTTAAGTTCTTTCACATACATTCATTTATCATTTTCTTGTAAAAAAGACAACCAGAATCCTCATGGAAATGTTGCCAATCTATGAAATCAGTGATTTATATCTGATGTGAAACGTAAATCAAAAATTACAAATGATATCAGTGATGCAATATTAAAACTGAATCTTACATTTTGTTGACAATTCTTTGGCGTGACTCGTGCTGCAGTCCACCTCTCCAATCACTAGTATCCATATTGGCTTCAGTGCCTTGATTAGGTCTCCAATTATTGTTATCCATCAAATTTTAAATCAACTGAAACAACCAAAACAGAATATTCTTGTCAAATCAGATTCCAAAAGGAACGTATAAAGGATGAGTAATAAATGTATGCAAAATTAAGAAGATAATCAATAGAAATTATTGGTTTTTGCAGAGCCAAACCGCCCATCCATGAATATTAGTCACAACAACAGCTAAACATACCAAATAATTTTTCCCTCGACAAAGACAAGGGTTAATACGACTTAGAATGCCAATTTATTATGCTTAAACCTAGGGTGGATGCAAAAGAAATAATTCTCTACCAAATAACAAAATGGCTTGTCTAGTAATTAATTTTGGAGGCGAAGAACAAAATTCCAATATTAGATAATGCATTCCCTCATTTTTGTTCCTATCCAGAAATCCGTTCTCCAAAATTGGCTTCAATGGACGGTGTTCCGTTCTAATTTCCTTGAAATATATCGAGTCTTATTGCATCCTAATGATTCGAATTTCGAACAAAATACGTCTCTTTCCTACTCGGCCTTTCAATTAAGAAGTTAGCAATCACGATGAATGCAATAATAAGCTTTTTTTTTTCTGAGCAAGATCAACGACGAGAGGGAGAGGGAGAAAGAGAAAGCGAACCTGATGGTGGCAGACGGTGGTTGCGATTTTTCCGGCGGTGGCGTGAGCAGCGTTACCGGTTGCGTATCTAACTCGTGAACTTGAAGGAAACTTAGGCGTGGAGACACTGCCTATTTATTTCCGAGGCCTTCGCACTTGTGTAAATCTTCTTTTTATTTTTATTATTATTAAATAAAATGAAAAAGCTTTTTTTTAATTAATGGCCTTGACCTTAATCCAACAACGATATCAAATCAACTTAATTTATTCATTAAATTAAATTAGTTGACTTGTAAGTCTAAATTAAAATATATGAGAAATTCTAGTTATCATTTTAAATATTTTTCTTCTGTCACACAAGTTAGGTGTAATTTTTTAAAAATAAAAGGTTTTAATTGTAAAAATCAATCCACTCTAATAACTATAGTTTTATACTTATATTACCCATGCATTACATAAAAAAAAATCCTCCGAAAATATATGTTTCTTCTTTTAAAAATATTATGCATAATTTATTTCTTAAATTTGATTTTTTTAAAAATGAGTGTTAAATTAGAATAATTCTCTTGGGAATAAAAAAAAAAAAAAAAAAACTTCCTCCATTCTTATTTAAACTGCCTAGTATCAATGATCAACTTTCATATGGCTTAAACCAGATTCCATCTGAATGCAATGTTCATTCAATTTTTTTGTAATGTTTTTAAATATAACTTCGAGGTCAACTTACAACTCAATTACGAACATACCCTTTTGTTTTGGTCATGCATAAGCTTTCACAAACTTCCTAAGAGATTGTTTGGTTGAAGAGAAAAAATAACTTTAAAAAAAATTAAAAAATAGCATGGATCTCATATCTCTTTCTCTCTATTTTAATTTAAATGTTTTTTTCTCATTTCCCTTTCAATCTTTTCTTTTCCCACACAACCAATCAACCCCAAAAGGTTTGCAATGAAGATTGTAACTGATGTCAACTCTCTTCGAAAATCCACGTATCCATTTACATGTTGCATCTCTGATAAGTCATCCACAACCTACCAAACCTCATTGACTTCTAGTTGATCCATCAATATTAGGACTAACCCAACCCTCCGTAGATGACCTCCATCAATAACCACATATTTTGAGTTGACATTCAATGGAAAAATGTTGTCACTCGGGAAGCAATACATGAGCTAATGGGTCTAAATTGAATCCCAAAGCTTAAACACTCAAATAAAGGTATCACCATGTTTTTGCTTATTGCGCCATATCTATAGGTGGTAGCAAGCAATAGTCCATATATTTTTTCATATTCTACTTTTTAGTTTATATTCATGTCACTAATGGTTATTACAATTCTTTTAACTGTGTAATCATACTTATTAATTTTATTTGAATTGTTAACGAGAAAATTAAGAAATAAAACATTTCCTTAATTGATCACCAAATAAGATTATATTTGACTTCTTATTGAGAGAATAAACTCATTAACCTTCATATGAAAAATTATCAAAAATTGGATTTAATACAAGATAATTAGTTTCTTAAATTAGGTATTATATGTTTAAATAATATTTATTATATTTGCTCTTGCTTAACTTTATTTGATTAATGTAGAATCAATCACTTATGTAAAAAAAAATATATAATATATCCAAAAAAATCAATTATTGATATTGAGACAAACTTGAGATTAATGAATCGCCCAAACTCAATATTGGTTAAGTTTGGAAAGAAACAAAGAGGTGGGAGGAAGAAAGTCAAAATGTACCATTTTGAGAAGGCATAGCTTAATGTCCAAGATGTGTGAGGTTGTCGCATTATTCGATACAAGTGACAACCCCATATCCAATATTTTTCAAACAGGGGTTAGCCCAAAGTTTTGGGGCTCATCAAAATTTGATGAGTTAAAAAAGAAAATAAAAGAAGGGCACATAAAGTTTAAACATATACAAGAGCTCAAGTAGATGAATGATGAAGGTGCGAGGGTTCAAGAAATATAAAGTGACTTAGGTTGTATGTTGTAAAATGAATAAATGTACCACACACAAAGATGACAAGCTTCTTGACTTTCAAAAAAGGACAAGAACCCCCCATTCTATCGTAAAAAACTTCTTAGAGAAATCAAGTAAATGTTACACAATGTCTCAATGATGATGCAAATGAGATTTCTCACACTAATGAGGGGGAGATTGGGGTTGTTTTAATAAATTATTTCTTTAAACGGGCTTACTTCATAAATGACCATCAAATATAAATGAGGTTGTAAAAATAGTTGATGGCGGATTAAAACCAACTCTTCAAAAGTTGTTGAAGTTGGAGTTTAATGTTGAAAGAGGTTGAAAAAGCTTCGTTCCAAATCCAACCTACCAAATGCCCTAAGAGTGGATTGTTACATAACCATCTATTATAAATTTTGTAACGTGGTTGTAAAGGATATTATCATATTAATGTTGTCTATTTTAAATGCAAGTGAAATTACATGTTTATTCGTCTTTGTAACATGGTTTTCAAAATTGTTACAAAAACCATTTTGGGTGTTGTGTGTGTATTTTTGCTTTAATACATTTTTGATGATTTAAAACCACTAGAAATTGTATTCACAATATAAATTCCAAAATCAAATTATGACGACTAAAACAATCACAAATTATGAAATAGATTGTCACATCACAAGCCTAGTTAATATTGTTTTGACAGAGGGACTAAAAAGAGTATTCTTTGAGAGATTAAAAATACAAATATTATTTTGGTAGACCAAAAACAAAAGTTTCCAAAATTTGAGGGATAAAAAAATATTTGTCCAAATTTAATCGTCATTGATAATTTAAAGATTGTTACATTGTCAATTAATCAAAATTATCTAAGGTAGTATGATTTTTAACATATAGTTATTCTAAAAGTCAGTCAGCTTTATCATATATGACAATATTAAAAAATTTACCCTATAAATATACTATAATAAAATTTATTTAAATTATATGATTGTCCCCTATTAACAATCTGCCAGAAGACTATATGTTTTATAAATTAAACAGTGGTTTGTCACTTTGTCTCATTGTATGACTGCCAGAAGAGTATGACTGTTGGTGTTATGGGAGGCCAGCAATCCCCCTCCGACTCCCATGTGCTTATGGGTGCACATCAAGTGTTAAATGAAGTCCCTCAGACCTACCCAAAGGCCATTACCACAATAAGTAAAAAGAGTTGCATCCTCAATAATAATTATAGATTTTGGCCTAAGCTCTCAATCCATAATAAGCATTGGTTTAGAAAGTTGAGTCCAATTAATAGAACTTAGCTTTATAAAGGAGACAAATAAAGTGGGACTCCCCCTCACACAGCATCCCCAAGTTTGGTTTGCTGTTTTCTCTAGTTGACTCTTAATAGCTGTACTACAATTTGAAGGTAGACACTTTCCCAACCTGTTCAAATCTGCACAGCATTACAAAAACTCGAAGGAGAAGAAGTGGACTGAGTTTGAGGTTGAGAATTATCATTGTGTCTTGAAATGTGGAGGTGAAGATAGTTTCCAAATAGCAAATACAGACAGGATGATCCTATAATTATTGTTGGTGTGATGGTTTAAACTTTAATGGCAATACTATGTTGATCAGCTAATGGAATCAAATATGTTTGCAAACTGAACAAGGGAAGCAGAAAAAATAAAAAACAAACCAAAAAGAGCAGGGTGGTGGAAGGGGAGAAAAGTGTGTTGGGATTCAAAGAGTGATCATTTCAAAATTGATGGATATAGGATATTGATAAGCAATGTTTCTCACAGACTATAAGCCACTTAAGTTGTAGAATATCTAGACTATAAGGCAATGGACTAGTAGTGTGGTGTCTGTATGGGACTTTGAGATTCATCATCAGCCAACAGCTTTGTCCCCAACTCTTTCCTTGGCTTAGGTGAAAGTCCTTTGGCTAACATCTCCTCATCATACTTCCTAGCAATATCTATCAAGCCCTTGTCCACAAGAGCATCTATCAAGGCATTGTAAGCAGCGGCATCAGGACTACACCCAAGTTGCTCCATTTTATTCCACACCATAAAAACCGGACGAAGAAACCCCCACCTGCCAAACTTGTTGAGGAGCATCACATAGGTGTCCATGGTGGGCCGAACCCCACTCTCCACCATCTCATCAAACATAGCAAGTATCTGTTTAGGCTTCTCCATGGAGGCAAAAAAACAATGGTAAGAAACAGCAGTGGGGTGGCAGCCATCGCGGCGCATGGTGGTACGGAGCAGCGCAAGTGCCTCCTTGTGTCTATAGCAATCACACAGAAGCCTAATCAAGGTGTTGTAAGTGACAACAGTGGGGTTGATACCCAACTCCTTCATTTCACGGAAAACCCTAATTGAAAAATCAACCCCTTGGGATAGACCAATGGCTCGGATGACAATGTTATAAACCACAACATCTAATTTGAAACCTTTTTTCTTAACCTCCTTGAACAATTTAACAGCCTTCCAAGGTTTTCCACCTTTGCAGAGAATATCCATGTAAATGGAATAAGAGTGCAAGTCCTTGTGAACCCCTTTTTTGTCCATTTCCACCCAGAAGTCATTGCACTTGCTCCACCACCCCAATTTGAACCAGCCGCGGAGAACCATGTTGTGGATCTTGGTGTTCCCGACGGCGTTTAAGTTGACGCTGAGGGTCACGCGATTGTCGTTGCCGAAGAGCAAGTCCTGGGCCTCGAGGACGTGCTTGTACTCGCAGAGGGCGTCAACGAGGTTGGAGAAGGAGGTGTGGTCCTTGAGGTTGAATTCTCCGAGGCGATTGAAGGTATCTATGGCGTCGTTGACGGCGTGGGCGGAAACGTAGCGCTTGAACATGACGCGGAAGGTGGAGTGGTTGGGGGGAGAGAAGGGGTGGGCGTTCATGCGGTGAATGAGGTCCCAACAGAGCTTGAACTCGAAGAACTTGCCGAGGATGTCGAGCATTAGATTGAAGGTGTCGGTGGAGTGGCGGAACTGGGACTTCTCTACCCAGTTGAAGAAGTCCAAGGCGCGCTTCCAGTCGTTGTTGAAGGAGAGGAGCGTTTGCCGAACGGTGGCCTCATCGGGAGCTGTGGCTGTGGATAGATGCCATTGTTGGCTTTGGAATTGAAAGCCTCCAAGGAGACTTGAACGTGAAATGGAAATCAACCCACGACGCATTTTCTCTGCTCAATGCCCACATGCGCCTGCGGGGGACGGTTTCATTCTAAACTTTACAGCGGGCTAAACCCTTTTTTTTTTTAACGGTTGCTGTAATCTACTCTCTTTCTTTGCTTATTCACTCCCCTCTTCTAAGAAAAGTATATTTTTTGAAAAATAAATTGAGAAGAGGATTGAATAAGTAAAGAGTGAGATAGATCAGAAAGTCCCTTGCAATAATAATTTAGAGGATAAATAGTTAAAGTTATTCCAAAAAGTATGAGATGGTTTTAAATTAATTTTTGAAAAATAAAAATTTCAATTTTAATTTTTGAATATGTAAAAAGTGTAATAAATTAATTATGTCGATAATTTAATGACAAAATGATCCTTAAACTTTGCAACTTAATGTCAAATATTCAAAAAGTACAACTTATTGTCAAATTGATCATTGAACATTACACTTTAATGACAAAATTATTTCACAAAATTATATGTTACGATTTTTACACATTTAGTGATTAAATTTGTGTTTTTCATCTTTTAGAAACTAATTTATTATTGCATAACATTTTTAGAGATGAATTTGTCTATTTATCTTAAATTAAATAAAAAAATAGTTATTAAAGAGTTATACATTTCATGTCAACCAATCATAAATTATGATAGGTAACTTTTTTAAAAGTAGTTAGGTAAAAGAACCTAAATAATACAATTTAAATAAAAAATTATCAATTTGGGGCTATTGGAAAACTATTTATCAATATGAAGCATGGGTTACGCCCAAAATTGGGCATGACCCCCCTTGGTCACGCCTGAATCTGGGCTCGTTCCACCACAGCGTGACACGTGTCATGCACAGACGGAGCGATGCATATATAAACTTCGGACGGTCATAACTTTTGACTGGAATGTCCGACTGAGGCATAGTTTGTGTCAAAACGCTCGAAATTAAGAGGAGAAGTCCTAAGTAAATTCCCTAAGGGGATTTGGTCATGTTTTTTTTTTTCCAAAAAATGCTTCTAAGTGTCTTGAAATTACAATTTAATTTTTGAACATCTAATTTTTTTTGTTTTCTACTTTTTTAATTATTTAGTTAGTTAATTGCATGCTATTGTTTATTTTTTTAATTACCTCTCTTAATTTTAAGCGTTTTGACACATCTTACACCTCGATCTGACATTTTTATCAAAAGTTAGACCATTTAAAAGATATATTGAACGTTATTTTTTAATAGTTTAAACCTTTAAACCGCTTCCAGAATATGAAACATACACTTAAATAAATGAAGTCTTATCTTCTATGCATTTTCTATATGAGTATAGTTAATCCTACTACTACACGCGTTGGGACATAATATATATTAGATTTTGTTTACCAAGTTCAAATGACAGATATTTAATTATATTCAAATCGGATAATATCTTTTGATCTAAGTATAGAGGTGTTTAATTAATTAATATTTAATAATGTGCTTCATTATTTTCATTAAATATTTTAATTCAAAGTAATTTTGATTTATTATTTTTTTTACTGCTTGATTTGTGCTTTTAAAATATTTTACATGCTACATGTGCAAAATTAAAATTTAATCACAATAAGGCTCCTAGAACATGCTAACTAGCAACGGGTTGATGTTGCCTCTTGAATCTCGATGGCCTTTCCATCAATAGTCTAGAGTGTAAAACTCCAATGTCTTTAGTTGAAGGAAACATTGATAAAAATGACTTAAATATAGTAACTAATCATGTGTTTCTTATGTGTAAACAACAGTATAAGTTTTGACGAATTTTACTTACACACATGAAATGTGTAAATAATAGGAGCATGCTATTTTATTCATATGAACATTTTTTGATAGAAAATAACATTAAAAAATAACATTCAATTTGATAGAAATGTTCAATCGAGGTGTACGATATGTCAAAACGCTCGAAATTAAGATATGTAATTAAAAAAAATAGCATGCAATTAACTGTCTAAATAATTAAAAAAGTAGAAAACAAAAAAAAATTAGATGTTCAAAGATTAAATCGTAATTTTGAGGCACTTAAAAGCATTTTTTGGAAAAAAAATTTGACCAAATCCCCTTAGGAAATTTATTTAGGACTTCTTCTCTCAATTTCGAGCGTTTTAACACAAACTATGTCTCAATCGGACATTCCAGTAAAAAGTTATGATCGTCCGAAGTTTATATACACATCGCTCCGTCTGTGCATGACACGTGTCACGTTGTGGTGGAACGCGTCCAAAATTGGGCATGACCCCCCCTTGGTCACGCCTGAATCTGGGCGGGACTGGTCATGCCCAATTTTGGGCGTGACCCATTGTCCCAGATTAGTAAATAGTTTTCTGACAGTCCTAAATTAGTAATTTTTTATTTAAATTATATTATTTAGATTCTTTTGCAAAAGTAGTTATTGTAACCCACAAAGTGTGATATAAATGACAAATAACTTGGTGCTTTAAACATATGTCATGAATTCATTCTCTTGTTATATGAATAGAGCAACACATGTTGGAAGATGAGTTTTTCCTCGAGTCTTCCATTAATATTCTACTTTTTCAAGAGATTAATTTCATGACTTTGGATTATGAAAACAACTTATTATCATAAAAAATATACTTAGAAAAAAAAACTATCCTAAAAGTAATTAATTAGATTTTGCAAAAAAAAAATTAATAAATTTGATGGATATTTTATATCAGATGATAAAAAATGTAATGCATGTCATTAGCAATAATTTTGAAAACAATTTCTTTGGAAAATCTATGGGAAATTGTACTTTTACAACATTTTTCTCATCTTATTTTTACCTAGTCCTAAGCCCGGGTTTAGATGCCGATAAATGGAAGGGATTCGAACCAAGTTTTTCTAAAAATTAGTGAGTCTCATGCTTTTTTTCACTATTTTAATTTAAATATATCAATTCTCTTCCATTTCTTCTTATTTTACACAATCAAACTTATTCGGAGACTTTTCTTCTTTCTCATGCAAGGAGTTTGTTCCAACATGTAAACGTTCTTGCAAAATCTGCAATTGTTTGATTGACAAAGAAATTGACATGTATTATAATTAAAAAAATAATTAAACATAATTTTAATTTTCCTATTTATTAAATTTATCATTTTGATCTCTCAATTTTAAAATAAAAATATTTAGTCTTTTTATTTTAGAAAATATGTAATTTTAATATAATTTTCAATTTCATAAAAAAAATATAATTTTCAATTTTACTTATATTTAGTTATTTTATTGTATACTTTAATTGAATAAATCATTTTCTGATGATATATTAAATGAATATTGTTGATTCTTATTTTAAATGAATATTTTTGATAATATGTTAATTAAATAAAAATATTTAGTGCGTGTATCATTTGGGATGCTTTCACAAAAGATAGGGAAAGAAAGAGAAAAGTGAGAGGAGGGCGAAGAGTTGAGTGAGGCAATCGAAGATGGCGGCTTCTCTGCAACTGTTCCAATGCAAACTAGCGAGACCCTTTCACTCATTCCCGCTGCGAAGGTCAATTCCTTTGAGTCTGAGGTGTTCCGCCGCGCCCTCTTCTTCCAAGCCGACGCGCTCCTACACCATCACTCTCATCCCCGGCGACGGCATCGGCCCCGAAATCATCTCCGTGGCCAAAGACGTTCTTGTCCTCGCCGGTTCTCTCGAAGGGATCAATTACGACTTCCGAGAGATGCTTATGGGTGGAGCTGCATTGGATGCCACCGGACTCCCTTTACCCGATGAGACCCTTTCTGCCGCTAAGCAATCTCATGCCGTTCTCCTTGGTGCCGTCGGAGGTTATAAATGGGATAGAAACGAGAAACATCTCAAGCCTGAGACTGGCTTGCTTCAGATACGTAAAGAGCTTGGAGTATTTGCAAATCTTAGACCGGCTACTGTATACTCTCCGGTATAAATTTCATTTCATTTTATGACATGGTAACTGTGTGCAAAGATATTGATTTTAATTTGTCTTAATTCTTCTCTAGTTAGTGGATGCTTCTACTTTGAAGAGGGAGGTTGCTGAAGGGGTTGATATCATGCTTATAAGAGAACTCACTGGAGGTCTCATTCTGCTTTCCTGATGTGTTCCCTTAATAATATTTAAAATTTGAAATGTGAATTCTTCATCTCTTCTATTTTCTTTAACCACTGCTCTGTTATTACTTAGGTATCTATTTTGGAGAACCCAGGGGCTTTGGCACCAATGAAAATGGTGAAGAGATTGGCTTTAATACTGAGATTTATGCTACACATGAGGTATCTTACTATTATAATTTGATTCTATAGATAAATAATGCATGCCAAACGGGTGAGCTATAAAAATATATGAATTACAACAGATTAATGAAGGTTGATGAAGGCTTTGATGCATCCACTTGTATATTTCCGTGAATGAGAATTTGTGTGAAGGATTTGAGTTGAGTTTCTTGTTGTACAGTCATTCCAAATGGCTTGATATTGATTGAATGATGGCCAGTTATGGAAATTGAAAAATATCTCTAATTCGACTAAAGGCCGATGCTGGGGTATCCTTAAGATCTTTAATTAAAACAGGTAACATTGTGTTAGGAGTTAGGGGAGATGGAAGAGGAAGTCAGCTAAGACATTTAGGATATTAGTTAGATAGTCAAGGAGTGAGGTAAACAAATAGAGGAATGTAGAGGAAAGGGATTCATTCATTTGAGAATTGTTCTTTGCTCTTTGTGAAAGGAGACATCTTCTTTTAAGAGGAAATATTTGGAGGAGAGATCTCTCTCCTTTGTTCTGTCAATTCAATAAAATATGTTTATTTTACCCATATCTAGTCTAGCTTCATAACACATTGTGTACGATGAAGGATGTAGTGTGTTTGGCTTAAATTCACTTTTAGCATAATTGATTAAAAAATCACGTGTTAAAATGTAGCAACAAATACTAGCTTAAGCTTTTTCATGGTGTCACCATGATCTTATGGTCTAGAATCACTTCTCACTTGTTATCCAAACACACTAGGAATGTACTATATGCAGATGCGGATTTCACCTTTTTCTTTCCCTATGAAGGGACTTGTAGTTTTCTTCTGGAGTTGTTTCTTTAACAAATTTCTGTATTATCTCTGGATCTATGATTGTCTGATCAATAATAATTTGTATACCAGATAGATCGCATAGCTCATTTTGCATTTAAGGTTGCTCAGAAGCGTCGTCAGAAACTCTGCTCTGTTGACAAAGCCAATGTACTAGAGGTACGTATTGCTGGATTAAACTGAAGCTTATTCAGGAATACTGTGAAATTTTTGCCATTGTATAATGTGTATCAACATCAATTAACCCAAACTAATTGGGGTCATTGGTAGATGAACCCAATGATAGATACGAGGAGGTTGAAAAAAAAAATTCACAGAAGATGCCTTCCAAGTTCAACTGAATATGGCCTTGTTTGATATAATGAGAATATTAGTGCTATTCTATACATACATTTTCTTACTTTAGAATCTAGTTCATGCCTCAAATTGCTTAAACTTGAAATTGGAAGATTCAATCATATTGCAAAAAAAATGCTTCTCAGTTGTTTTGTCTTGTTTAAAATTCTGTTTAGATTAGGTGTTCCAGATATCTTCTGAGGCAACTTCAGTATAAGACATGGCTACACTCTTTCTGTTAATATTTTTATATTTCTCCAAAAAATGCAAATTTTTATTGACCTATATTTATAAATAGTTATATAGTTGATGAGCACATAAACATAATAACTTTTTTTTGTTGAATGACGTAAACATAATAGCTGTTAACTCAGATTTTGTATGTCTTTTTTGTAACTTGATAATCACTTGTTCCTGAGATCTAGTGGCTGCTTTTTTTAAAGCATAATAAGATAGATTTAAAATAATATAATTTATAATGCTTTGCTTGTCTAAAATCCCATATGATGATTCCATTGATAACTAACCCATGGTGGGATATGTCTTGGATTCATTTTCTAGTGATTCTTGCTGATCTTAATATTATTAATTAGCCACTGCTTGTCAATTCAATAAAAAACTTAACAATACTTGACGGAAATCTTTGTAGATGTCTTGCTTATACCTCAGGAATATTGTTGTTGATTAGGTTGAAATATGCTGTGATAGGTTTTAGTTGGTCCTGAAGTACCTCAACAATTAGCCAATGGAAATTGTATGGAGGTCTTTGCAGATGCAACTAACCTTATATATGGAATTTCCACGTTCACTGAATAATTAAAATTTGTGCATTACTTGGGGGAATGAACAAGAAGATATCAGTGACATATTTAGGTTCAGTTCCTATACTAACTATATTTGAGTTCTCCAGGCATCAATGTTATGGAGGAAGAGATTTTTGGCAATAGCAGAAGAGTATCCTGATGTTGAGCTCTCACACATGTATGTTGATAATGCCTCAATGCAACTAATCCGCGATCCAAAACAGGTTTGTTCATTTTATTTATGGCTATGCAAATTTATGTTCACAAACGAAAAACTGTTTTATGGTGAAAATGCAAGTGTTGGTGTATCTAACTCTGAATTTTGCAGTTTGACACCATGGTGACAAACAACATTTTTGGCGATATATTATCAGATGAGGCTTCAATGGTCACTGGAAGTATTGGGATGCTTCCTTCTGCTAGCCTGGGGGCTTCGGTATGAAAATATATCCATAAGCAATTATGATATAGATTATGTTTCTCGAGTTTATATTGCAATGCTTTGTTTTATGTTATGACGCAAGTAGCATTATCGCTTTCACTGAGTATTGGTTTTTATTGATTAGGGACCTGGACTTTTTGAACCCATACATGGTTCTGCACCTGATATTGCTGGACAGGTTGGTGTCTTTTATTTCCCTTTTTTTCATTTGCTTCGACTGATATGCTTAACAACAGCACAATTACTTATATACAGGACAAGGCAAATCCATTTGCTACTGTTCTTAGTGCTGCTATGCTTTTGAGATATGGCCTAGGAGAAGAAAAGGCAGCTGAAAGAATAGAGAATGCAGTGATGGACACTTTGAACAGGGGATTTCGAACTGGTGACATATATTCTGCTGGAACAGTAAGCATCTCTTTCATTAATGTTGAAAAGACTTGGGTCCTTTTTTCATCAACTTCAGATTATTTTCTCTTTGATTAATTATTGGAATTATTTTGCTGAGCAAACTTGATGTTTGGATTGTGTGTTATTGATGCAGAAGCTGGTAGGATGCAAACAGCTAGGTGAAGAGTTACTGAAGTCAGTCGAATCTAACGTTCCTGCTGGTGCTGCTGCAGTGTGATTCTGAAACCAACTCGCCATAGCATTTTGGGTTCTGGTTTATCTTGGAGGCCACTACGACTGCGAAAGCTGAGAAAGTCTCCCTAGTCTATTGAGTTCGGGCTTCCTTCTGCATCATGTATTTCGGTTAACACACCCAGCCTTTGTATTATTGAACTTTCGAAAGTAGCAAAGTTTTTTATCTTGTATTCTTGTACCGGGGATTGTCTAGTTTCCCTTGCATGCGAGGTCGCTTGTCATGGTGGAATAACGATTAATGGAGTTTGTCTTGTTAAAAATAAAAAGATTGATAGAGGTTCAAATTTTTCATAGCCCTTCTGTAAATTGAAGAACTTTTTACGTATAACGTTTGATGCAGCACGCACGACACATGCACGGACACCCCAAATTTAAAACGTCTCAAATGATTAAAATGTTACATTTCGTCTCAAGTGTCAACTACTATGCATATGATATATGAATATAACCCATTGCTTTGAGGCGTGACAAACAATGAGACCTCCATTATATTATACAATTAAAATTAAAATTGTTTTGCAGCTCCGTAATATCCTCATGCTAGATGTCTTAAAATTGTTTTTAATACTTTTTTTATGATTTAGCTAATGGTGGGTCTTACTTTTAAACGATGAGAGAGGGTCACTAAACAAAAATATGACTTATTAAAATTGATAATTTTTAATAAATTTCAAGTCAATTATAAAAAGAGTTTTATAAAGAGGGTAAAAGAGAGTTATTATAATTTCTTTATGAACCCTTG
The DNA here is from genome assembly GCA_007407185.1 of Glycine tomentella. Lineage (NCBI taxonomy): Eukaryota > Viridiplantae > Streptophyta > Magnoliopsida > Fabales > Fabaceae > Glycine > Glycine tomentella. The sequence goes on along the minus strand of PYAF01004129.1, from coordinate 468,736 downwards.
TTTTAATCCTTCTCAAGGTATATATTCAAATTGTATCGTTATAGTAAATAAAATGCTAAGATCCACTATCGAGTTCACATAGACTTTGATTATACTCAGAATTTGTATATGTATGTTTGTAAGCAGCTAACAGGATATTTTTGGGGTTTGTAAGTAATATTATATGTAAATATAAATTCAAAATAAAATAAATTGAAAAATAGATTAAAGGCAAGATACAAGATTATGTGATATGTTGAGTGTTCAGCCTACTAAAACTACTCTTATGCAATGTTAATGATTTTTCACTATTTAATATTATTTTACATATTACTTTCATCCTCTAATTTACTCTAACCATGACCTCTCATATGAAAGAGCCTAAATTACTTAATTTGACTCTTGGTCCCTTAGCAAGTTACACCAAATAATTTGCATTAAGAATAGAGATATATATTTAAGGTTAAACAATGTCATTCTATTTCTAGATATGGATTGTCTAGATATTCTTTCTCAGTTCTAAGTATAGACATTTTTCAATACATAAACCCTCATAACATTACATGCATATGGATGATCAGACCACAAACATGACAATAGATTCATAAAAGAATAATAATATGAAAATAATATTAAATAGATAGTGAGAATTGTTACATCAAGAGTGTTTGGTTGTTGAACCCCAAACAATGAGTGATTTAGCCTCGCATTGTCATGAGAGACTTACAATCAACAAAAGGGAACAATAATTAATGAAAGATAATGGAAGAAAACTGATAAAAAAGGGGAATAAGCCAATTTATGTGGAGTGAATTATTCTCTCCTTTGTGCCTTGAGTTTCTTTTTGGCTTATGCTTATTTCTTCTTTTGAATGCTCACCCTTTTTTATAATCAAAATTTTGCTTTATTGGATTTTTTTTAGATTGACAACGCTCTAAGCCCATATGTATGCACTGAGCCCAAATCCTGAATCCAACTTCCAAGCCTTTAATGTGTAATCCTGCAAAGAAAATACAACCAACACACTATAAATCAACTAATTTTAGCATTTATTAGATAAAAACTCAAACAAGTTAAATTTTTATATTTTCAATCACAAAAAGAAACATTAAAAGAGGGAAAAAAAGATAATTACTATGTAATTTAAATGCATAATTTATGTATAAATAGCAATTATCAATATCGTTATAGCACGAACTCAAGTTGTCCAGGTAAGGGTATTCGTTGGTCAGTTTGGGTCAATTTAGTCAAATTCAAGACTCAATCCAATTAAATTTGATCGGTTTGATTCGGTTTTTACAATTTTTTTGAAACCCAACCCAAGTCAACTCATTTATGAACAATTTGGTTTGGTTTGGGCCAACATGTTACCCATTTGAATTTAATCTTTTTTTTCCATAGAACTACTATTTTATATTATGATTCATCTAAATATCCACTATAATTAACACAATATTATCAAATGTATAAAAATAGTAAAATTGATTCATTTAATACCATCAACATAATATTCTAAAATAAACTAGTATAAATTAAAACAAAATGTTCTTCAACGAAATCTACTATAATAATCTGAATCACAACTATTTTTTACATACTAATTTCTTATAATAAACTTTGCTGTAACCAAAGTTGTTACAACTAGATTTATTGTAGCCAGATTTACTGAAACAAATAAATAAAATATGACTTATTAATATTGTAAACATGACAAAAAAATATATGAAACAAAAGTTAAACAAATAACAATGTATAAGTAATACTTTAAGAAATTTTAATACTAGTAGTGTAGTCTGAACGCTTGTAGTCCTATCACTTAAAGTTCTAATATTAGCATTATTTAAAGTCAAATCAAATAATTCTAATTTTTTTATATGTTCAATTTGATTTTGATTGGATTTATAAATTTAAATTTGTATCTCAATTAGTATGTAAAAAATTTTGATCGATTTTGATCCAAATAAATAAATGATCGAAATTAAGCTTTTCAATTTGAGTAGATTCAGATTTGTGAGTGATATGTACTTTTAACACCCTGAGGTAGGTAAATAAATTGGAGGAAATCATAAAAGCGAAACATATAAAGATGAATGCAATTCTTTTATTTAAGTGAATAAATATTGGTAAAAAAATGAAATTAATAATCAAGAGTTGGGTGTTGAAAAGTTGAATGTTTTGAAGTGAAAGATAAATAATGGGTTTTGGAGGAAGGAAGACATCGTTGTGTTGTGGGTGGAGGTGAGAAGGGAAGGGATGTGGAGTTCAACTTCAAGCACAGCAGCGATTGTCTCCGACGAGGAACCTAGCGAATCCTCCTCCTCGTCCTCCTTCTCCACCTCTCTCTTCAATTTCTCTTCTGGAAACCCTAGAATCGAGGAGACTCGTGGCCTCATGCATCTCTTCCCAGACGACACTCCTTCTACTCTTCCCGTATCCTCCTTCTATTCTTCTTCCATCGATATTCTCCTTTTACACGTTTTTACACGTGATAATTATTGAATGAAAGTTTCGTTTTGGTGTTAGGTTGGACGGAAGCCTCTCGTTTGCGTTGTCGGCGTCCCAAATCACATGAACTATGCGGATTTCTGCCAGTTCTGTGGTTCCTTCATTCAGCACATGCTAGAGATGCGCATAGTCAGGTACGCTACTGGTATATATGCATATGTATGCTCACAAATCACAATCACAATCACAATCACATCAGCAATACTGATGTCTTCTTCTTTCTTTCTTTCCTTACTTAGGATGGATGGGATGGAGGATCAGTACAGTGTTTTAATTCGCTTTGACGATCAAGACTCCACCGACAGCTTCTACAAGCACTACAATGGCCGCCGTTTCTCTTCTCTCGAGGTTCCTCTTCTAATTCTCATCATAATTTCTTTTCTGTTTTGTAATCATAGGTGATACGATTTGAAGGAATTTCCATTGCTAATGATAGGTTGAGGTTTGCCGTGTTCTTTTCACATTAGACGTGCAATACACTGGCTCCATTGAACATGCACAACCCTCCTATGCTACTTCAACTGAACTCCCTACTTGTCCTGTTTGCCTTGGTACATCCATTTGCCTTGCCTTGCCTACTACTATTCAATATTCATACGTTTTGATTAATTATGAATGAATTATTGCAGAGCGATTAGATCAGGACACCGGTGGAATTCTTACAACTATATGCAACCATTCTTTCCATTGTTCTTGTATTTCTAAATGGGCAGATTCTTCTTGTCCTGTAAGTGTCAACCAACTCTCTGCTTTCTATTTTATTTTATACTACTTCACTTTGCCTCGAATTTCTTATCCCTTACCTTTTATTTCAGGTATGCCGCTATTGCCAGCAGCAAGCTGAAAAATCTATATGTTTTGTTTGTCAAACCACTGAGAACCTGTGGATATGTGTTATATGTGGGTATGTTGGCTGTGGAAGGTGAGAATGAACCCTTGTTTTGTCATGTTTTGTTCTTTTTATTTCTTATATGTATTTGATTTGATTACAACAATATGGAAAATCTTGATTCAGATACCAGGGAGGACATGCTATAATACACTGGAAAGAGACACAGCATTGCTATTCCCTAGAAGTGGAAACCAAACGAGTTTGGGATTATGTGGGAGACAACTATGTTCATAGACTTATTCAGTCCAAAACTGATGGGAAGTTGATTGAGCTGAACACTCAATGTGCGCATGCAGACAATGGATGTGGAAGTTGCAGCTGTGAAGATAATGCCATGAGTGAAGCCATACTTAATAGTAAAGTTGAAGCTGTAATGTTGCAAGATTGATTTAGTAACTTGCTTAATTCTTAGATTTATGTTTCTTTATGAGGACTTTTAATTTCTCACGCATTATATAAATATAATTTCTTTTACAGATTGTCAATGAGTACAATGAATTGCTTGCTACTCAACTTGAAAACCAAAAATTAGTAAGTGTACTTCATTTGTCACTTGCTGTGAATCTGCACAACATTGTCTCATGTATATTATAAACATTCATTTTTTTTTTTTAACTTGTATTGATTAATCTGTTTCTGTATTAAATTAATTGTAGTATTTTGAATCCTTATTACAAGAAGTAAAAGAAGAATCTGAGAGAAAAATTTCTAAAGCTGTTCAGAAGGCTATCAGTCTTAAACAGCAGAAGATTCAGTCCAAGATTGACAGATGTAAGAAAGAGAAGAAATTTCTGGATGATGTAAGTTGTAATCCACTCTTGAGAATTCTCTTTTGTAGAAATCTTAGTAATATGCCCCAAGTTATAACCTTGCTAAGGCTTCTCTATTGTCTCATTACTGTATTATAAGGAGTGAAATTCTTTTTATGAATGTTTATATTGTGTCTGTGTCTGTGTCTGCAGCTTAATGAGAATCTTGTGAAAAATGAGGACATTTGGGAAACAAAGATACTTGCGATTGAAGAGAGGTATGCTTTTATCCTTTCTTTATTTCTTATTGATGATGTATTTTTGTCACAATAGAATATTTTGGTGTACAATGGTTACATTGAGGTTAATATCTATTACCACATGCATATTACCCAAACTCCATCCTCCCCCCCCCCCGAAAAAAAAAACCAAAAAACTAGGCCGATCCTAATTGGTTTCTCAAAATAGAATATGGTACGAAGATGTCTTGTGTCCAAAGGTCCCCAGTTGCTGCTTTAATGTGCGCTTGGCATTTTAAGGGATATTTTTTTTCTCGACTTTGTAGTTGCTAAGTATTTCTGTTTCTTGACGCAAGTAATCACAATTGCTATGGATTTCCATTTCTTGAACTTCAGTGATTGCAAATTTGCTCAAACGGTTTGTAAACTGATATGTGATGTACTTCTTTCCAGGGAGAAAAAAACCATGAGACTGATGGATGATAGAGTAGCGGACCTGGAAAAGCAGGTGAAGGATAGCGATTTCCTTATTTTCTTTTTCTTAGGGAATTATAATGTGCATTATGTTTGATACATTCTTGAACTGTGCAGCTTGGAGATCTCATGGTTTGTCTTGAGGGTGGGAAGACGGTAGAACAGCTGCCGGCTTCAGATGAGATTAAAGAAGGGATTATCTTAGACAAATCAAAAGAATCCTCGATAACTAGAGGCTCTGACCTGGTGGGAAGAGACGCATAACAGAAGAATGGTTCCTTTTGATGACAAAAGAATGATTCCTTTTAATGGACTACATTGCTCGGACTGACCTATACGTGTTTATAATCACAGATTTATAGAAACTACACTAGTGGATCCACAGTTGACATGTTTTCACTCTAATTTTTCGCCATATAAAACTCCCAGTATATGTATCTGTTTAGATTTGTAAATAAAAAGATTTCCAACTACCAGTATAAATTCTTAAGATTTATAAAATCAGGCAGGAACTATGTTCGAGATGGACAAGTGCGCGTGTCTGGTTCCAATTTGAAAACGTACACAATTTCAAGTTTTTCACGACAAGTTGTTGCAGAAGATGCAGAAGCTACTCATTTTAGCTTCAGCATGACCCGCATTAGATACATGTTATGCAAGTCAATGTATTTTGAAAAACAATATCCGAAATAACTCTCAGAGGAAATAATAATTAAAAAAATTAGCTTTAATTATAATTTATATTTATTTCAATTGGCTTGCCTGAAAAGGTTAAAGTATGCATGCCAGATAAATGTCGAAGTTGATTGAGAAAGAACCCATTATTATCCCTTATTTAGGCGGGCATTAATAAAAGTGCTAGGTCTTGAGATCAAGATCTGATTTTCATTAGTTCTTCTAATAAAGGAGGTAAAGAGATCTTTAACATGAAAAATGAGTTCTTGTAGAGGAATTTCGAAGATATGCACATTGTTTTAAAAAAAAAATTTTTTTCTCTCTTTCTAAGATTTCAAAATGAGATCTACTACTAAAAGAATAAATGAGAGAGATCTTAAAAGATCTTCAATCTTATATAACACTATGAAATCCACCAAAAACTAATCTAAGATTCCAATTTAGGATCTATCACTAAAGATACTCTAAGAAGTTCAATACTTCATTTCAGACAAAAGTATGAAAATTTAAACCATTAATTATTTTTTGGGGTAATGCAAGAATATAATAGGAATATTTATCATGCAAAAGTAAACATGATGAGTAAAATGCTACAAGTAATTAGGGATTGAACGGGTCAATTTGGGATAATTATAATAAAAATTTAATTGGGTTGTATTTTATCCTACTTTTTTTTTCTTCTTAAAAAAGGACAAAAACATTTAAAAGAAAAGTGATTGAAAATTAAGGAGTTTTTGAGGCAAAAATTAAGGAATTTAACTTTTACAAAAGAAAATAAAAAAGTAACTTTTTAAAGAAAAACTAATTAGAATAACATTTTAAAAAAATGCATATCTTTCTCTCTTCGTGAAGAAAATGAACTTACTTGAAAAAACTTTTAAATTAAAACTCAAACATCTTCTATTTTATTTTTAAACTTTTAAGTAATTTTTAAGTAAAAAAAGGTTGGGCCAAACATATTTTTTACTATATTAGTTTGTTAGCTAATACTACTTTTAAGACATTTGTTAGTATTACTCGAATGAATTTTATTTGAAAGCCTAGCTTAATGAGTAACATGTAGCATGCTGATTGCAAGTGATTCCTGTTTTCCCCTTTTATAGCAGTGATTCCGAAAGTTATTGAACTTATCATCTAGCAAAGCATAGATTTATCACCATAAAATAGTTTACTCATAAATAATTAGTAAAGTGATTACAAGTAATTGCCCTTCTAGTGAAAGAGAAAATATCTTTTCTTTTCCCACCATAAACATACAAGGAAAAGAAAAGCATATCCTACAAATTAATGTACCCTAATTGTAGACCAAAATTGGCGAGGTTGACCATTAAAGAGGTCAATCATGAATATTCATGTTTATGGTTTCGGATATTATTGCTGCCTGCATAAGCTCATTTTGCTTATCATCCAACATTATGTTGATGTAGTCTTTCATATCATTCACGTACTCACTCAACTTAATCAAATAGCACATACATTAGTGAGTGTTTTAGATAAGAAATTTATGTTTTAAAAATGTCATCACTATGCTTAGCTAATTCGTTTAGTAGAAGAGAAATAGTAGGAGAAAGAAATAAAGAAAATGTGAATCCTATATCATTTTATTTCTTTACAAATTTGCATAAGAATGAACAACGGAATATGTTTCTCATTAAAAGCAATCAATTGTTTTTGTTGATAATTGATTATCACATATGTATGTAATGAAAAACAATTAATTTTCAAAACAAAAACCAAATATTTCCATTTAACAATTGATTCTTAAATGTCCAACATACAATTGATTTTCTTTCTCTACCACATGAAAATCGATTTTCATGTGTCTCAAATACATAAAATTGATTTTCTACCCAGTGTAAGAAACAATTGTTTTTAGTTAATTTTGTCAATCTAACTTATAAATCAGTCAAAGTAGTTTGTAAGTTACTAAAGTGCTTTATCAAATACACTCATAATTTTTTTTTCTTATTTCTTTATTTCTTACTCCTTTTCTATTTCTGTTATTAAGCTTACAAAGTTAGAATCCTAAATTTACTCATTTGCTCACTTGTTTCCATTCTCAACCTTATTTTCAATCATTCTAATTCTTGCTAATTTCTTTCCTTTCTATGCAGCACAGTACTTAGTAAATATTTCTCTTTCGCAAATGTTTTTCTTTTTATGAAAACCTACAATAATCTTTCTCGTTTCAAAAGGATAAAAGAGTTCAATAGAGATACTTAGGACCTGTTTGGATGTAAGTTTTTCTAGAAACACTTCTAGAGGAAGAAAATAAAAAGAAAAAAAGGAAATGAACTTTTTCATAAGTTAAAATGAGATTTTCATTAGCTTATTTGTAGATGTCATCTCATCTTTTAGAAAAGCTATATTGATGAGCTTCTAAAAATTAGCTAATGGATAACTTATTTTTACTTTTGGAGAATCTCATTTCATTTTTTCCTTTTTATTTTTTTATTTTAGAAATGTTTCTAAAAAAGCTTATCCAAATATGTCTTTACACTGACAACTTTTGCAAGAGTCCATTTGTCTGCGCAAAATATGCTTCTAGCCAGAAGCATCTCTAATTCCTCAACGTCAAGTTTAGGACAAAGGAATTTGTCATACTTTTCTGAATTTGATTCATCACGAAAGACAAAAGGAACCATTGTGATTTGTGAGCAGGACTCCTGTAATTGCTAAGCTCAAGTCTTATTTGTCAAACTATATGTTATTAAATAGACAAACATTGGTGGTTTTTACTTTTTACCTTTGATCGTTATCTTCAAGTTGGGAATTGTACCCTTCTAATTTTAATGATGACTGATCACATAAACGAGCATTAAGCTTTTGCGTCAAATACATTTCAGCCATTTCATTATCACCGTCCAACAAATGTTCCAGTTCATCTGCTACCTGTAAAATCCAAGACTAGAATTAGTCCAGTTTTATGATAATAAAAAAATGATTTACACAGTTCGTATAGTGCAAGATGGTACGAACATAATTCAATGGTGTAGTTGATGCTATGGCGAAGGCAGCTTTTGATTGCAATGATCCGCTGGTGGTGCTGGATGAGCCTCCTATTTTTATTTTTGATATGCTGCTCCGATCCCTGATATATAGAGTTACTCTCTCTAATTAATTTCTAGTTTTTTTTTTCTTTGGGCCGTTTCTGTGCCCCATTATCCAGAAAAAAAAAAGAAGATGGTGTACAACCACAACTATAGGTTGGCTTATATGTAGTATTATATTTTACAACAAGCCATCGGCCATTGGGGTTGGAGAATTCGTGTGCTAGGGAAAGAAAGGGATATATGTACCCACTAGATATTAATTAGCTCAAAAAGCAAATTAAATATATTTTTAGTCCATTTAATTTAGTGTTTTTTTAATTTTTTTCTTACAAAATTATTGTTTTGATTTTAATTCTTATAAATTATGTTTGTTTTATTTATCGCCTTTAAAATACTTTAGATAATACTTTGAACAATAAAAAAATTATAAATAAAAAATAAAATAAACATTATTTATAAAAATTAAAAATAAAAAATAATTTTACAAAAACCAAAAAAAAATATTAAATTAGAAGAACAAAATGTATTTGAACCTTATTTGATTGTCCAGAATGGTCTTATGGGCTAAGTGGAGTCTTCATAAAAGTTATATATAAATTAGTGATTGAATTTTTTGCGTTGATGTCGTTTTGATTTTATAACTCAAGAAATGCTCAAAATTCAAGCTCAAAAATTCATTCACGGTCTAAGTTGTATTCATTTTCTCATGCCCTCTACATGAAAAATGATGATATTTTGTAGTTAAGCTTTCCATATATAGACACCTAGATCACTTCAATTACTTTTCCAAAGCCCACACACTTTAACACTACACACTTAGAATATAATAACATGAACCCATTTCTAATAAATTTTAATCAATAAAATATAATATGTTAAAAAAATATATTAAAGTGTGTTCTTAAGATTTCTCTATAATTTATAAGGGTAAAAATTTAAAATTTATCTTTTTCCTTGAAAAAAATGTTTGTGAAATACTTTTTATCAACTACTTTGAGAAATTGAAAATTGAAAAAGTAAAACTTAAAAAATCAAAAATAGCTTTATGATGTATTTCAAAGGGGAAGTTAAATAGAAATTGAGAGAATATGATGTTCAAGGATAAAATAGGAGAAATATGCAGATCAAAATTTGTTGACTCTTTTATTTCTGTTATAAATTATAGATTAAATCTATATCCTCCTGGATCATGATACACGGTCAGCCTCAACTTTGATTATCCTCGTCCAAGACTATGTATGATATACGATATCATAATGAAGCATGATATATATATATATATATATATATATATATATATAATATTAAATTATACATATATAATTTAATATATAATATGATTTTTATTTATTTAATCGTTAAATCATATTTACGTATCATTAAAATTGTTTATTTTAAATTTTATCAAAATTGAACAACAACAAAAAAATAATCAAATTATTCATATTTTAATATATTATAAAATGTTTATATTACATTAATTTTGATATTTATAAACGAGATAATAAATGATTTTAAATTAAAATAAAATTTTGTATATATGATCTATATTAAAAGAACTTTCAAGTCAACAGTAAATTTTAGTTAAGAAAATATTATTCAATTAAAAATAATAAAATAATTATTAAAATTATATTGATATAATTTGATTGATTTTTATATATACACACTGAAGCCGGGCAAACATAGTCTCTATCTTTTTATTGACTCAACATACGAAAACAAAACAGGCTATCGAAGAGAAACGATTTTATAACTTCTCATTCTCAAGTCCTTAAACTAAAATTACTGGACTTGTTGTTAACCAGCTCGCATCATTGTTGCACATCACATGACTTCATCATAGCCACTTGCCTCAGTTCTTTCACTAGATCCTTCACTACCGAGTTGTATTTGTTACCCATCTGCAATATATGTATATAGTAGTAACAAAATACACAAGTTTGAACAACAAACTTATCTATAGTTGAAGGGTGATAATAATCAAATGGCAAATGCTAAACGATGTCTTCAGTTATAGTTAAAAAAATATTGTTATTAATGTACTTCTATTGTGATTTTCTGTGCACCTCGGGATTCTAATTAAAGCTAAACTGAACTTCTATTCTAATTAGAGCTCTAATGTGATTTTCAATTAAAATTTCTTTTATTAATTCTTTCATGATCGAGTACTCTATATATGGACATTAGTTAGCAATATCCTAATTAAATTTGGATAGAAAACTTTTGAGTTGGATTTTAGCTTCTTTATTTTCTTTCATAAATTAATATTTAATTAATTACCTGTGCAATAATGGTGATATCAAGGGTATTCCCAAAAGGCAAGACATTGCTAGTGGATATGTAGAGATGAAGACGTTCGAGCTGAGACATTACTTTAAGCAGAATTCCCTTTTGTTTGCCACAGTGAATTTTGATTAACACTTCCTTCCCTAAGACTCTGGCTTCAACTTCAGGAAGTGCTTCGTTGGGCCCATAGCATTTGTCAGTGTTCGTGTCATCATCAATGCAGAGATGAGATCTTGTTATGGTTATCTCTGATTCTACACCGTTCTTCTCGATATCTTCTTCTAACTCTTCTACACGTTCTTGTAGTTGTTTCACGTAATTGATAGCTTCTCTTAGTACATGGGCCTTGTCCATCTACACACATAACATACCTATTTTAATGTTTACTCGTAAAACACATACATCATAAGATTTTATTTTTTTAGAAAAATGAATTTCTCTCCTTTTGAAGGCTAATTTAATTCATTTTTTAGAGAAATTATATATATATATATATATATATATATATATTACAAATTAACTTATGCATATATATTTTTTATCAATAAATATTAGTTGTTAATTTATATATTAGTTTTTGTTAATGAAAGGAATTTAAATCCATAACCTTTTCCTCTTTCATTTTTTCTTCAATCACAAAATTAATTTTATAACTCTTTTAATAACTTATACATAAATTAATTTTAACTTATAAAAAAAATTCATTTTTTTCTTCTTATTTTTTTTAGCTTAAAAGTGCATTTGGAAAAATTTTGTCAAAACTGGACTAAGTTTTGTTCGCATTTGTAAAATATATCAAACATCAATAAAGTAATGCTAAATTTGTAATTGTGTAATTAAAGTACAAATTACTGCTACTACGTGATTTATTATATATGCATGTACCTGTACAATATTAACTACTAATTTTTTTATTAACAACCAATAATATTACTTTATCATCTAGAGTGAGTTACTCACTTTAAAAAATAATAAAATCCCTATTTACATGGTCTTTACATGATGAACTTGGGTGGTCTTTTATGACTTTATTTAACCCTAATGATAGTATATAATAAATGGGAGGAAAAGTTTCAAATAAGATTTTGCTTCTTATTCTTTTTACCCATCTTGTTTGGATTTGATATTTATGTATTATCAGTATAAAAATTAATTATAATTTTTAACTAATTATTGTAAAAATTAGTAAATTTACTCCATATGTTAATTTGTGACTGAATTACTTGTTTACTCTCTTTTTTATATTTTATTCTTTTTTATTTTTGCTACTGCATTAAGTTATAAATCT
>PYAF01004129.1:414861-456493 GCA_007407185.1 Glycine tomentella | reverse complement strand
CTAAATAAATCATTAATTGAACTGATGAAATCAAGACCCAACCAATAACAATAAAATATGTATTTTTAATATTATATAAAATCATAAAAATCAAGTTAAGTGAAGTTCTAAGTTATTAATATAAAAAGTTCCCAATAAATAATCAAATAATAATATTCTATAAATAAATTATTTAAACTAGCATTTATTTATTTTAAAAATATTTTTAATATTTTTTCAAAAAATTAAGAAAACAATAACTTTTCGAAACCGTTGAAAACACGTTTTTCATACCATTTTTACTTTTCTTAGCTAATATTTTAAGTTGTTTATTAGATTGATAAGGTAACTGGTACTCAATTAAACTGGTTATTCTGGTACAAATTTTAATATCTTTAATTTTAAATGATCCACGCATTCCACGTGCTACTCCTCTCTCCTGAACATGGTTTCACACACGGCACACATCTTATGCCCTTAGCCTTCGATGTCAACATTGTTATGTCACGTCTTTACGAACAGGTTTGTGAAGTTTCATAGTACTAGCTATACTACTAAAAACTGTTTAAAGTATTGTGTTATTATCTTATTAAAAAAAGGTGTTTGTTATTATACTATTTCTTCTTTAATTATTATATGACGACACTATCAGTACCTTAAGGATTAAATAATTTCTACTTACAAATCATGAAATGAAAGAACTCTACCCACTCAGTTATTTCTTAATCGATCTATCTTTACTAAAAAAATCATTTTCAAACATGAATTTATGAGACTTTTTGTGACTGTTTATAATAGTATTTGAAACTATTATCGTGAAAAATTAATATTTTTCAATGATAATTTTCAAACCGTTTTTAAAAATCTAATTTTAGACAATTTTATCCATAAACCATCTTTTATCCATAAGCCATCTTAAAAATTATTTTCTTTTAAAAAAATAATGCTTCTAAGATCCTGGAAAAGTGGACTAATTATGAAACTTGATACATGAAGTACTTTTTCCGGCCAATGTCTTGTTTTTAGCTTAATAGTTCATATCGATCATTGATGAATATCTCAATATTACAAACACATTTGATATGTTTTCAATTTTTTTTATCTCTCTTTTATTATATTACATCACTTATACTTCTGTCATCTCTCTTTTTCTTTGTTTCTAAGTAAATAAGCATTAGGTGTCTAACAAACATATGCCTAATTATGAAACTTGCTTCACGAGTTGGTGTACGTTTCCTACAATAAGGGCCAAGTCTATTCCTCTATGAACTAAGTCTTGATTAATTATCTCACTAGATAAAACCCTACTTAATGATAATTTTTCTATGAAAAAATTAAAGAAATTTAATTTATTCACGAGTGCCAGAAGCAGTACTCCACCAAATATATGCTTAATTTTGCATCCAGATAATTGAATATAAACCCCATATCTCAAAAAAGGTATGACAGAACATGTTGTCTCTTCCACCCTTATTAATTAGTACTCCACCTTGGATAATGATTTGATACTTTATCACAAGAGATTAATGGGGGTCTCATTTACCTCACAGTACACTTGGTTAGTCCATTTATGTCTACTCCTCGTTCCGCACATTATACAACTGTCTTTGGCATCGTTGCGTTACTTCAAAAGTGTACCTTTCTGTGGTCTCCACTTTTCTAGTTTTATAAGCTTATTCAAAGGTGAATTGAGATATACTTTTTGAAAGGCAAATGAATTAAACAGAGTTCTTTTAGATATTGAATCTTCTTTGCGAATTATTTTATATCTGGGTGTAGCAGTAACAAACAAATTCTTACGACTCATTCTAACACTGAAGCCAAACATCAAACATGATGCTCTTGCTGATACTATTATGCAGATCCTTAATTCGGATTCATTGGCTTCATAAAGACTTGGGTTTTACAGTACTTAGCAGTTCCCCACTGATAATGATATCCGTAATATGAGTCATGACAATAGTTATGTAGCTTGGATGCCACAATTATATATATTTTCATGAGCACACTAATTAATTATACCTAAATAGGCTAAATTGATTGCCATTTCTTTCGTACGTCAAGACATTCTTCTTGAGGTTCTCCTTCGTCTCGATCGTCTCCATTAACATTCTTGATTACTCGGCTAACTTATATTATCACCAAGTTCATTCAATTACTTCACATGCTACTACACCCTGGAATTGGTTACAATTACCTTTACTTAATTTTTGAGATGAGATATCAACATTTGGTTGATGCTATAGAATTGATTGTAGTCTCTCCTGAGTATTGAGTTATTGTGATTTCTCCTATTATTATCATAATCATTTTTGTTCTTCTCTTTTACTTGATCTTTTTTGTTTATAATTTTATCTTTATCACTCTCTTAACATAGTGATAAAGTTGTATCTTGGTAACTTGTTTATCATAGGTTCAAATCTTGAATTAATCTCTTTGTATATGTAAGGATAAGACAGTGTACAATTTCACTTTCTCTTACTTACGTATAGCGTGGAGCCTTCAAATAATAGGATACGTAATTTTTTTTAATCTTTATCTCTTATTATATTATCTGTAATAGTGTGTTTGGTTTCCACCTGAAAACTTGCATATTAACCCAGTTCAACAGAAAGGACACAAAAACTTGCTTCGTATGTTGGTGGTTTAGAAAGTGGAAGTATATACACCCAAAAATAGGTTCCACGTTTAACATTTCTCTATCATATGATATGATGCATGAATAGAATAATGTTAACATCGACCGATACTCTCTATCACTTACATATCTTTGTATGTATCTAGCAAGAGTAATTAAAATTAAAAGTAAATAGTTTAATTTGATGAATAATATTACAATGCATGCACATGGTTTGAGTAAAATTAAGAGAAATGAAAGTGTGAAAGTGTGATAAGATTGGTCTAGTGGCGAAAGGAAAAGGAAAGAGAGGAGAGATTGTAGATTCCAATTCTTTAGCTAACAAAAAAAACTGATAACTAATATTTATTGATAAAAAGAATTTAAGAGAAATGAAGGACGACTAACCTTCTTCAAGCCAGGGATAGTGGCAGCAAGTGCAATGAATTTGCTGGTGAGCTCCTGCCTCCTATTTCTCTCTGACATGATGTGATCCAGTGACTCCGAAGCGCTTCGAGGCTTCTTGGTTCCATGGTTGGCCCTTGAATTTGATGAGGAGGGCAATTTGGAAGAAGAAGAATCACGATCAGTTTCAGTTGGTAACAATGCAGCGGGTTTGTCGAAAGAGAGTATGCAAGTGGTTGGAAATAAGGTAGTTGGCTTAATGTCTTGAGCACAAAGAGACGACATGATGGGTGAGTTGTTAAGATTTGGAGCACCCTCTCGTGGCTGTTGCAGAATATCTCTTAGGAACTCTTCATCAAAGGGGTTCGTGTGGCATAAACTTTCGTTCACAACCTCATCATCCACTTCCTAATAATTAAGGATCGATGTTCCAACAAAAATTAATCAAGCTACATACAGTTGGAGGAGATGATGTATATATAAACTAATACTATATTTATGTGTGTGCATATATATATATATATATATATATATATATATATATCATACTCTATCTAAAGAAGAATTAATATTGTAAAATATTATGCATGATAAGGGATTGTAATTAGTTATTACCATATCGGAAGACCAACTCCCCGGTGGATTCTCCTCCATGATTATTGATTAGGATAAGGATGAAGGTGGGGTGGGGACCTATACAATATGTGTGGGTTTTCTGGCCGAAGAAGAAGATCGATGCTTCTCTTATGATCTATAAGGAAAGAGGGGCTCTCATCATTCGTAAATAATTACGAAGCGCATGGGCCAAAAAGGAAACAAAAAAAAAAATTAAGACCATGCATTTTTATTTCCGCGTCTCTTTTTTACTAAAATGGATCTCTTCATACATATCATTCATTTTTCCTCTACCAAAAAAATACGTCATTCATTTTTATTTTTTACAATTTAAGTACTACTTTAGAGACATGAATATTAAAAAATAAAAAGAGAGAGATATATATAGTTACTCTATATACTAGAGAGAGTTCGTTTTGTCTGCATTTAATGTTAACTTTTTTTATGTAACTTACAATAAACAATTTCTTAAAACTTTAACCTATACATTATATAAATATCATTGATGTATCCTAATTATTTTAATTGTTGAAATATTGAGTACACGGCCCAGCCAGCGCCTAATATTCTTATTGTCGGTCTTTAAGTGATATTCATGATAACATGTTGTGTTGAATGAAGTGACTGAGGATTTTAAGACTGGTCTCTGGAGTCTGATCTGGCCCCGTATAAGAGCTACTTGGATTGGAACTTTGCCTTGTTTAGCGATAGGGAGATGGTGAGATTTACACAGCACGGAAGCCTTAAGGCATCAACTTCTATTTCACAAGCGCAGCCAAAAACATTTAAACCTCTTAACCTCATGAATCATGATCATAAGCAACATGGATTGAAAGCAATTAACTTGCTTTGACAAAACAAATCAAAACTTGCTTTGTTATTTATTTATACATTACAAGAATAAGCTCGCAAAATTACAGTAAGAAATATATAGATTACATTTTTTTTTTAAATTACTCTTTTATAAGAGATGAAATGTGTTACTTAACATTAACAAATCTCTTAGGATAACTGTGTAGACATTTTTATTATCTCTTTAACTAATTTTTAAATATTCTATTATACATTTAAGGTCTTAAAAATGAAATAAAATTTTGAACACTTAAAATATGTTGAGTTTTGAGAAAAAGTTTAAATAAATGCCTTTTTTAATCAGTTTCAATCAATTAATCATTAAGGTTGACATAGTGGTAAATGTTAAATAATAAATAAGAAATTCTATGTTTGCATTTCATTGTGACTATTGTAAAAAAAATCAAATACACAATAGAAAGTTAAATAGTTTGAAAGTTAAAAATATTGAAACTTTTTAAGTATATAGTTTTTTTTTTATCAGCTTTTTAAGCATACAGTTGCATACTTGCATTGTAGCTGACTCCATAATATCCAAAAGAGTAAGGACTAAAAGATGCTTTATTTTTTGCTTCAGCTATCTCCAACATGCACGCGTATATAGAAGAGTACGTACTCGTGATGAGAAGAAGAAAAAAAAAAAAAAAAAAAAGAGTACTCATGAGTCATGATCAGTTAGAACTGAAAACTGATAAGTCAAGGTGGGCTAACACAAGACACCAATACTCAAGAATTTGAAATTAACTTTCATCTTTTATTTGAAATTGGGTTTGATTTTTTTCTAACGCTGTTGAAATCTTATTGGGTAGGTTATTTTTTTCAGTAATATTTTGTCGTGTTCAGAAACTAGTTGAGTAAGTATAACTGACTAAAATTACTCATAATTTAAACTTGTATGGTAATTTTCTTGGTATATATTTCTTTTGATGCTCTATCTTTTTTTTTTTTTTGTCTTTAATCATCCAGTTTATTAAGACTTAATGATTTTAACTAATACAAAGTTTCACCAAAAGATAAATAAAGTATAATAAAAAATTATTTCGTTAAGAATCAAATTTAAATATTGTCTAAACTATTCAATATTAACTCCAACTCATTAATGACTTATGTTTAATTATTTAGTTTCACGCTATATATAATAGTATTACTGTATTAGAATGTCAATGTACGTCTCTTCATTTTATCAATTTTATTGATTTAAAAAAAGTAGATATGAGAAAGTATAAAATTTAGACCAAATTTTTGTTATTAGAATCACAATAAAATCAGTTAGAATTAAAAAATATTTTTGTAAAACATCTAATTATCTAAAACTAACTTTTTTTAAAGAATTGTCCTTGTACGCATGGGTTGATGACTTGTTGGTGTTGTTGCAGGTGGCGTCTTTGTGAATAGAGTACCATCATGCATACTTTGTATTTTTATCTTTTTTGTTTTGCTTACGTGTATTTGTTTTGTTTTCCTTACGTGTATTTTTAGATGAGTAGTAAAATGAGAAATCTAACGGTAGATATACAACTTGCATGTTAAATGAGTACAATGAGCAAAGTTTAACTCCGAAGTCCTACTTTATCGGTGGAAGTATTCTACATAAGGAAGAAACCATCGGTATCGAGACTTCCATTCCTGCTGATGATCTCCCAAAGTAGAAGTATCAAAATAAGTTATTTGGTTAATTAATTGGTTCACCATGAGTTGAGAAAAAAGTAAATCAATTCAATTTGATTCACTTTTTTGTTGAGGAAAAAACATAACATAGTCCAACCAATCATGCATTGATGAGTTGAGTCACTTCAACTAAAAAAAAATGTTAAAATGAGGGAAATTAGAAAGAAAATGAAAAGGAATGAAAAAAACTACTCACTTTTTTGTCAAGTTGTTAGGTACATAGGTAGGTAGTTCGGTTGGTTGAAGGCAATTGCTTCCTGCACCAATGATTTACTTTCTGCACCCCATAAGAAATTTAAAATGACCCAAATGGGCAAAAATACTCTGTTGTCTCCTACGAGTCACCAAGCACCCCCACTCCCC
Organism: Glycine tomentella; assembly: GCA_007407185.1. NCBI lineage: Eukaryota > Viridiplantae > Streptophyta > Magnoliopsida > Fabales > Fabaceae > Glycine > Glycine tomentella. Next base: position 449,994 of record PYAF01004129.1, on the reverse strand, counting down.
CGCTAAGCCTGGCCTCCACTTCCTTTCCTTTTTGTGCACCACACCTTCCTCACTCCTGTTTCATCTTTCTTTTCATATGTTTCTTTCCCAGTTAATATTAGTTATTAGCTTTTGTTAGTAAAGAAATTTGAACACATGGTCTCTCTCCTTACCTTTTCCTTTCACTACTAAGTCAATTTTATAACCTTTGTTTCTTTTCTTGTTGATATATGGTTGGAATCTGTAAATAGGAAAAACTAGAAAAAGTGTAAGAGGATTCGTGGTGATGAGACAGGGGCCTGCCCTTGAGCTTTTATAGTGCACCTTAGAAGAGGAATTCAACTGAAGAACGGTGTTTCATGTGTCGAGTTACAGCTCATCTACGTCAATTTCAAATGTCGTCAAATGTTGGGAGGGCATTATATTTATACATATTGTTGGTTCGGATTAACAAATCTGTAAGCTTTGTTCATTAATAATATTCTTCAAATTTCATATTCTGGACGTTTTATTTTTGGTATCCGGCCAGACTAAAACATGTAATTTGAAACACATTTTCGATTACATGATCCAAAATATTAACAATATATTCTGGAGCAGTTAATCCATAATGTATTATGGATAAACTATTTTATTCCAGAGCAGTTCTTAATGTATATTTTTTAACTAGTTTATTGTATTTTCTTTCTGAATTTATTTTGGCTTTCAATAGTGTTGCGGACTCGGTAAGTGCACCGGTCGCTCAAGTAATAAAGTGATAAGTAGAGATATCGTTCCCACGAGGATTGTTTGGTCAATTAAATCATACATTGTATCTCAAGGTTGGATGACAAAAAGGTAATTGAGAGAGATGTTGTTGGACAAAGTAAATTAAAAACTAAAGATAAACATAAAGGATATATATACAAGATAGATAATGGGTGTACCAAACGCAACCTAAGGTAACTAGGGACTCACACTTAACATTCCTAGCATTCTTCATGGATTAATTGCAACATTCATTTACACTACCTATTCAGCTAATGTGTTCTTCTTATATTGACTAAGCTTTGATGTCTCTTCCACTTAGTTCTTTAACTCACATTCCAACCCTAATCTCTTAGTGATCTTCCGCAAGTTAAGCATTAAGCAAACACATAAATGAATCAAGCCACAAGCACCCATCCCTATGTCTAGGTAATGTTAGCAAGTCACCACACTTGGTTCCAAGACTAGAGCTCCAATATGTCTATTGTGAACCCTAACTCTAAACTCTTAACTAGGTTAGCTACGTCTAGGGAAGAGATGGAAGCATTAAGGCAAAGTGTAATGAAATAGCATAGCAGAAAGGAACAATAGCATTCATTCCATTCCAAATGAAAGTTACATAGAATGTTTGCCCTAAATACAAAAGGAAACTAACCAAACCTCAAAGGGCTGGTCTTGGTACAACAAAAAGAAGCATGCTTGATGATATGTACAAGGAAGAAGAGGAAGGGAAGAGGGAAGAACCCTCTTCCCCTCACACCAAGCCCTAGATCAACCCCCAAGCTCTCTTTTCTCCTCCTTTGGTGAAGTTTTCGTCCAAAAAAAGTCCCTTTCTCAGTGCTGAGGCTTCCTATTTATAGGGTAGCAAGTGGAATTTCTATTTTGTCCTCTCTCAGCGTTCAGAATTACACAAACAGCAGTTTCCCACGCTTGGGGCGTGGAATCCCACGCCTGGGGCGTGGCTGTCCAGAGAAATCAGCACATGGAAGCACCTTCCCACGCTTGGGGCGTGGGTTCCCGCGCCTGGGGCGTGGCTGACCTGAGCTTCCAAAAATTGGTTAAGTTGTGTATTTTCCTCGCTGATGGCGCCATCATACAGAAATAGCCTATGTACCCCCGATTATACATAGGCTTGTTGGCGCGGTGCCTTCTGTTCTGCATAATTTCTGCTATTTTCACCTGCTAAACCTCAATTCTAGACCCAAACACTTCATTAAAGCACATAAGATATATTCATACCAAAAGGGAGCTATTTGTCATATAAAATGATGTATTTAACGATCTAATTGAGCTTGGAAAGCATCATATGCTAGGCACATATCAAATAGTTTTTGTATTTTTTATCTTTCTTGGGTAGTTCTGAGTGTATCTTTTTCAAGCATTTGGTGTGCAGTCAAGAATTGCTGAGGCAAATCATGGGGTGCGTCGACTAAAGGGAAAGAAGGGAAGTTTGGGAATATTTAAAACTAAGGAGGTGCAGGAAGCAACTTTCTTGATTGAATACTTGAATTATATCGTTGCAGGTTTTCCTGTTTCCTGAATTATGAACCTGTTTTCTTTCCCCAGGGAATACCATGGGTTCCAAAATCCAAACAAGCTAAACAAAAGTGAACTATATATATATATATGTGTATATAATTGTTTATTATATTTAACATTTCATTTCATTTTATTATTATTTTCATTTTTTATAACATTATTTATTACATCTGTTTTTTATTGACATCTCTCTTCTTTTCACTTCACAGTGCATACTTTATTTACGTCTCTCATCTTCAACTGAAAACTATAAAATTAATTAACATAATTGTATTCTTCTCAACAAAGTAAAAAGAATTTTTTTTATCTAAATGTAGTAAAAACAATAATTTAAAACCATTACCTTTATTTTTCATTTTTAAGAAAATATTGTACTAATTCTTCTTTACTTATCCTTCTAGTAAGAATAATAATAGTTCATTATTTCGGATCAAAATTCTTAATGTTTCATTTAAAAAAAAAAATAATATGGATGTTTGACTTTGAAGTTTTATTAATTATTATTTTTACATATACTCCTATTTAACATAACTGTTAAATTTTACAATTATTGTATGTATTAATCTTAATTCATACCGCGTGGCGTTGAGCAGAATTAGCTTGATCTGATGAATAATTATCATTGAAGCATAGGATGTAAAAATTGAGATTCCTCAGAATGAAATGAGTACAGTAATCGTAAATTATTGTATTGAGTTGAAAGGTAATTGGCTCGTATAAATTTGGCGATGCCATCCACCAATGCTGTCGCAATCAGCTATCCTTTACACTACGCCTCTTCCTTCCTTACCTTTTCGTACTTTCCACTTTCTACACGTGCCTATCATCATATTTACACATGGTTATTTTATGTTTTTCCTCTATGTCGTTTTGTTTTGACACGTTTATGTAATTTTAGCTTTTGTCTTAGAGGAATAACTTTTTTTATATATATAAAAGAAAAAATAGATTATTATTTTATTTCTGGTAAATACCTATTTTAATCCATAAAGTGTGAGGAGTTAACATTTTTGTGTCAAGAGAAAAAATTATGAAATAGTCTCTAAAAATATAAAAAAGTAAGTCTATTTTTTTAATTATCAAAAACTACGTTTAAATTAATTATGTCATTAAATTTAATATATTATTATGTAATATTTTTGTTTATGTGACATGTTTTGTAAACATATAAATGATATGACCGGATGATCATATATCATTTATGTGATTGTTGTCGGTTAGAAAATTGAGTTTTTAATTCTCTTAAACTTAATTATTTATTATCATTATGATCTTTATAAATATTTTTAAATTTTTAATCAAATCTCATGTTAAATGTAAATTATTAATATTATCATGGTATCTTCTTATTTTCATTTGTTATCTCTCATATTTTTCAACTTTTCTTATTTGCACTATGTAGTTTATATTAGCTTTCACCTCCACCAATTATAATGAAAAAATAACACAAAATATCTAAGAAAAGCTATTTTTTCTCTTAATAAACATTGTCTAACTTTTTACATTTTATTCAATTAAAAAATTCAAATATCAAAAAAAGAAATTCCTTTTTTTTACCGTACGCCGTACCATCCTCTTTTATATATTACACTAATATATTAAAAAAATTATTACATACTCTCTATAGACTACATCGCATTTATGGTTCTAATTAATGTTGATGTGATAATTTGTTTTTGATATATAGCATGGAATTTTAAAAAAATTGTGATTATCAACGAATAATAAAAACATGTGTTTAAAAGAATATTGTTTTCAATTATATTTCTTAACAATGTAATGTAATAAGTTTAAATATATTTTTGTGTGTAATCAGAAAATATCTAAAAGGTTTCTTATTTTATATTCAATTACTCTCCCTCCTACAGGATTAGTTTATTTTAGAAGAAAATAATATTTTAAGTTGAGACTTCATATCTATATTGAATATCAAACCTCAAACTTTAATTAAAGGATCTAAATATTGAACCACTTGTACAATAACTTTTAATAAAATGTTTTTTTTCTTCAAACTTTGTTGTTTTTCTTTTTTAATCCTTCAAATTAAATTTTTTTTATTTTTAGTCTTTTAATTTCAAAATGTTCTTATTTTCTATTGTAGTGTAAAAAATGTCATAAATTGTTTAGATTTAAAAAAACTCCAAAAACATATTTAAAATTTATTTTTTTCTCTCTCTTTTAATCACAGTTATATTATCCGTGGCTTGACTCTATTATTGATCTTTCTCTGTAAACTAGCTAGATCTGGGTGACCATCCACAAAAGAAATTTCTTCTCCGAGAAAAACAGATACTGTCTACTATCATGGACGATTGGTTATCTGATCTGTTAATGGTGATTTGGCAGTTGATAATGTCATCATGTGTATCCTAAATTTGATATTTTGCTTTGTAATATATAATCTTTTATTCTATAGGATATGGGCGGTGACAACTCCTTCTTCAGTGAAGAGCATCCAAATCCCACCTTGTACTGTGTTGCAAATGAAACTTGGGAAGCTGCGAAGGAGCAAAGACACCGACACGGGATCACATTATGTCCGAGAGAAAAAGGAGACAGATAATGGCAGAGAGATTCATAGCGCTTTCAGCTATTATACCTGGCTTGAAGAAGGTCATTGCTTCTTCTTTTTCCTTAAATCTACATCACTCTGTAGTATTGTTTTATCGTTTGCTGCTGTTAAACACTTCAAAATAGAATATTTTTATGGAAAATGTTTCCATTTTTCGTGTGAAGGTAGAAGGATGACAAATAGATTGAGAAAAATAAAGGATTGAGGGGAAATTGTTAGTTGATAGATATGTGATAAAAGATGGAAAGAGAGATAAAAAAAATAACATTAGGATTGGAAATAAGTTGCAAGAGAAGTTGGGTGTATAAATATATTTTTGTTTTTAATTAAAATAAAAAATACAAAAGTCACGTATTTTAATTTTGTTAATTAATTTCAAAAGTTAATAGAGTTTCTGTAATGCTTTTCATCATGAACTGAAGGGCATACAATATAAAAATCCCATGTTTTTTTAGGAGAAAAAATCCCATGTTAATAAATCTAAAGTGGAATATAAGATAAATTTTAATTAAGTACAATATCTTACATTTTTGTTTTACCAAAGTTGGATTTAATCTCATTAGAAAAATAACTTATGAACATTTAAGTGCTAATCGAAAAGAAAAAAAATTACTTATTTCACTAAAAAAAAACTGTTTTTTTCCAACTAATTAGTTTAAGCAAACAACAACTCATTATCTCCGGAAAAAAATAAATTGGGATATGTGTTTAAGTTACTCCCAGGCATACTTTTTATATATATGTAATAATGGTGGGGCGAACTTGATTTTAAAAGTAAAATAAACTAGTCCTAACTGAATCAACTTTAGCATATATATCCAGTAAAAAAAACTTTAGCATGCAGATTGAATTGAGTTAGGTCAAGCCAATAAATGACACTATGTTTTAATATATATATATATATATATATATATATATATAACAATTTTTATATATGATAGAGCGGTGGAGGGTGGAGCTGCGTGAACCAGGACTCCAAGATAGTGCAGTGACGATCTAGAACACGAACCTGCGGTCCTGCGGAGCATGACAATATATAGTAAAAAGCACTAAATAGTATTTAAATAAAAATACAAAAAGAGCAGTAAATAGTTGTATTAATGTTGGTAAAGGTGGTTCATTAGCCTTATATTAATTAACAGCCAACATGAAGTTATTGGTTTCAACTTCCAATAGTTTCTCAACAGGTTTAAGCTTTATTTGGTTCCATACATATGTTAAGATAATACTACATTGGTTTGTTAGAAATAAGTTTTATATATACAGCACTCACAATTGTCATTATACTCTTTTACAAATTTGACTTTGTGTGTGAACTACTACAAAGGATAGGAATTTATTGTGCAATTCGTTGGCAATCTACACGTAACCTATTTTCGCTTTAGTTATGAATAAACCACCAAACATATAGATTAGCTGATGGAGATTCTAACTAATTAAAATCTCAATTTCGAGTCCTTGTACATTTAGCGGAAGACCACTACTTATGACAAAAATATAGCTATGCGTTCTGTATTTATTTATTACAAAATTATGCAGAATAAAATTTATTTATCTCCAAATGGTAGTATGGTAACATTTGACATTAATTTGTTTGTTGACTGGGGCCAATATTATTATTATAGATAGACAAGGCCTCTGTATACAGTGAAGCTATTAATTACGTGAAACAACTTAAAGGACGCATAGCTGTGCTGGAGCAAGAGAGTGAGAAGAGAAGTACCACCAACAAGTCGATCGATGATCATTATTAAGAAGTGTCAATCTCATCGTCGTTGTTATGTTAAATTTATAATTATAAATTTAACATATGCATATATAGTAATATATTTTATCTTATTGAAGTGATATAATTAATTTTAAAAAAAATCTGCATAAAATAATTAATAAAATACATGTGAAATAATTAAAATTTTAAATTAAGTCAAACTTATCAAATATTCCCAAATTTAAATCAAGTCGAGTTCGAGTTGATCGAATTCAACTCATTTCCAGTTGTATATAATGCAATTATTCGTGTAAATTGTATAAAAATAAGACGTGTTATCTAAAAAATTATCGCTCAAATATTTGGCGTAAACACAAACAATATTACTTATATAAGTAACTCTATTTATACCGGCAACGTTACTTAATTATTTGTTATCAAATAAAAAAAGTACCAGCTCATTTTCCTCACAATCTTCACTTTATCAAATCGGGTGGGCCATTTTCGTCTCAACCCATGCACTCTAATCTAGATAAGGGTTACCAAGTGAAGTGTTAGAAAAAACTTATCCACTAAAATTTGGATTGAGGTTAAATTTGGCCACGAGAGAATGTTATTCTTCAACAAACTATAATATTATTTTTTAAAATTTTACTAATTGCAAATTTAGGTGTTGCTAAATATAATGTGTGGTAGTGATGGATATATGCTTCACTATTTATTGTTGCTGTTGCACATGCTTGACTTATAGAACGTTGGAAGAAGCGAACTTAGGTTAGACCTTGGAAATAATTAGGTCTCTAATTACATGAAAAAAGACAATAAGGCATGAGATTTATGTGTCAATTTAACTAGAAGTAAAAGCCATTCATTATATTCTTATTTAACTCATCACAGGGAGAAGTTGCTACAGCTTTTATTAATTTTTGGAAGCAATCATTCTTTTACTCAGAATTATTTCGGCAAATCCCCAACTTCATTCCGACTTGCGTTCTAATTATTTGTTTGTTTTTATTAATACTTGCGTCCTATTTAACGTGAAAGAGGAAATGGTTGATTACTTTTGTATTTATTTTTATTTTTGTTACTCATGTTATTATTGCAAAGGATATAAATAAAAGATAGTAATATATTAAAAATTAAAGTAACAATTTTTTATTTTGAATAAATTTTTTATTATGAAATAAAGGAAGAAAATAATTCAAAAAAATATGAAGGCTCATTTATGTGAACCCGGTTTAATGTGAAGCTAATATCAATCACTCTGCAGTGCAGGAGGTTCCACGTGATGTTGTTTGTTGGCAGCCATATATTATTTTGTTTGGGTACATTAATTATCGTTAAATCATCTCCCGCGTTCACATACTCACAATCAGTCATCTAAAAAGCCTGAAATAAATGCACAGCGTGATAAACGAGTAGCCCATTGTCTGTTCTCTCCCTCCGTCCACTATCTACATCAGTGCTTAAATCATTTTATTTATTTATATTTTACTAAAAACAAATATTTTCTTAATGAAAAGTAATATTTGAGGAAAAAATTGTAAAAAAATAATTTTTAACTAAATAAACAAAAATTTATTATTTTAAATTATAATATATTAAAAATTATGATATATTTTGAATTAAATTAGCAATAGATATACTTATATTTATTTACACTATAGATAAATTTATAGTTAAAAGGTTTCATTTATTATATATGCATGCATTAATACATTCTATTTATTTTTATTTTTTATGATGTTTATTTTATTGATAATTAATCTCTATAAAAAATTAATTAATTAATTTTATTAAAATATATCTTCTTAATTGTATTATTATTATTTATAAAATTTGAATTTGAGATTTTATTTAAAAAAATTGAAGTCTAATTGAATCAACTAACGTAATTATAAAATATTAAATGCATAACATTTATTTGAATGATAATTATTAGATATCTGTAAATAATAAAAATTCACATGCAATTATTACTAAAAGGAAGAAAAGAAAGTAGCAATTGATTAGTACTTATTTATATTATATTGGTAGTTGTTATTTAAATGTCGTGGTTCACATGACATGATAGTCACAACTCATAAGCCACCTGGGCTAGCAGTTCTTGGTGCTGGGGAAGACAGAGCAGGCACTTAAATTTCTTTCTTGTTCGAATGGAGCAATCATATTCATGGGAGAATTGGCCTCTTGACATGGTAATAATACTAAATATACTCTCATGATGATCTGTATGAATATATTAATTGATAGATAGTGAGTGTTTGTAAATAGGAAATGGGCGAGGATGATGAAGATCAGTGCCAGACGACGGATGAGGAGGAGTTCCTTCGCGACATCCTTAGTCAGCCGGCTTTTTCTTCCGAGAGTGAAAGTCAAGCACCCTTTGTCTCATCCTCATCAGATGTTGGGTCTGCCAAAAGCAAAAGGGCTCCGAGGACATACATTTTGTCTTTTGATAAATCCACCATAATACCATCTACTCCTCCACCTACTTCCCCCCGCTCTTCTAAATCTAACTCCTCCAGAAAACGCACCCACTTGCAGCTGCATGAACCGACAACTCAACCCAAGCCCAACACCCAAGCCCAACCTGGAAAGAGGGGTAGAATAGGTTCCCAGACTCTGGATCGCATTATGGCAGAAAGAAAAAGGAGACAGGAACTCACCCAGAGGTTCATTGCACTTTCAGCTACTATCCCTGGCTTGAACAAGGTACTTTACTACTCTAATTCATCCATTCATTTCTCACTTTTCCTTTTACCAACACCTTAATGTATGTCACTGTTTAAGCCTTAATTCAACCCATATACATTTTTTATATATCAACAACTAGAACGTTATATTCAATATTGTTAATTCTTTAACCAACGTTGTTAAGACTAGTCAACAAAAATATCTGTTTACAGATTCTGTTCTCATCTTTCGCCTCGGTAGTACTGGAAATGAAATAGTGGAATCCTATGTAGAGATTTGAGTATATTCTTTTCTTTTCTTTGTAGATTAACTTTTTCAGAGATGTTATTAGAATATTAGTTCCGTACTTGATATATATATATATATATATATATATATATATATATATTCTTATTTGATGAAAACTTAAAATTATTAATTTTGATCTTCACAAGCATCGATGGGTTGTGCTGCAGCGATGAAGACGGTAGTGTCTTGACATTTCCGAGACAAAACATATAAGAAAAGCATTAAAATAAAATAAAACTGTACATTGAAACGAAGCCAAAAAAGTAAGTGTAACTGTAATAATAACATCACATTGTCACACATGCACATGCTAATGCTGTATTCCTGGACACTGGAGACAAGGCAAGAGGAAACTATGTCTATATGTGAACACGGCTTCTTGTTAGAGTTTGTGTATGGAAACTGTAAACAAGTAAATAAAGATATATATTTATTTTGAATTTTTAATAAGTTAAAGTTATAATAATATATGCTTGATTTAATTTTTATTGATTTGTTTTTAAAACAAAGGCACTTTATATAATTGTTTACGTGTGTAATATAGACATCGTCATCAGACGCTCAAAAGCACATAATATAGGAATGAAAAATTATTGTTTCATCAACATCCATTATTCTATATGATACCTACACAAGGAAAAAAAACAAGAAAAAAAGTATAAATATAATATAATTTATGATGCATAAGAATAGAGAGATAATAAAAAAATAAGAAGTATTGGTGAAATGTTTAAAATAAACGAGTCTTTGTGTGTATCATTGTTCTATACGAATAAGAAAAATTGTCTTGCGAGTGTTTTTAACTTGTCTCACCCACTATTGAAAATGATTTATGTGATATTTCCTCTAAACTTATATATAATTAAAAAATGATCTTATGTTAAAGTTAAATATAAACAAATTTAATTAATTTTTTCTTATTTAATGTTATCATTTTTAAAGTATTTTTTATTTAATTTTAATTCTATTTTAATGATTCTTTTTTATTTTTGATAATAAGTTTTAATAAAGAATATTTTATAAATAAATTTACTTTTACTTAAAATTAAGAAAATTAAATGATATTAACTAATTTTTTTAATTAATGTAAAATTAATTGTTTTTATTTATATATGAATGAGTGAGTATGTGAGATGATGGCTTTTAAAAGCAATGAACTTGACATTTGTAATAATTAATATAATACAGACGGACAAGAGTTCTATACTTGGCGAAGCAATTGATTACGTGAAACAACTTCAAGAACGCGTGACGGAGCTTGAACAGAGAAAAAAGAGAGGCAAAGAATCGATGATAATCCTCAAGAAGAGTGAAGTGTGTAACTCAAGTGAAACAAATTCTGAGGATTGCTGTAGAGCCAGCGAAATGCTCCCTGATGTTGAAGCAAGAGTGATGGAGAATGAGGTACTCATTGATATCCATTGCGAGAAGGAAGATGGGGTTGAGCTCAAAATATTCGACCATCTTGAAAATCTTCATCTCTCTGTCACCGCCAGCAGCGTATTGCCCTTTGGGAATTCAACTCTTGGCATTACTATTATCGCTCAGGTACACATTCATTAATTCTCTACATTATATATACTACAACTATTTCAAAGGCATAATATCTTCTTATATTAATTTGAATATATATTCAAATTTCAATTTACTTGCTAAGAGTTGATTCAATTAATACCCCCTCTATTTCTAATTATAAAATCTTTTTAATTAATTCAACTTGAAAAAAGTAATTAATTGTTAATTATATTAAATATGTCAATTAATTGTATTATCATTTTAAAATTATCATTTTTTATTTCTTTATTTATTTAATTGTTTTCATTAATATTCAGAAAAAAAATAAAAAAAATTATGTAAAAAAAAATAATTAATACATCTGAGAATTAAAAAAAGTGACCGAATAAATTTTTAAAATAGATCTTATAATTAGTGATGAAAAGAGTAATTATTATTGCCCAAATTGCGATAACTTCATGTCTATTGTCTTGCAAGATGGGTGGCTCGTACAAAATGAAGGTGAATGATCTAGTTAAAAAACTAAGGCAAGTGCTGTTGAATCACACGAACGTCAATACCGATCCGTACTAGTGTATCAAATTATTCAAACAGATTGTTGTGTATTGACTCACCCTTGTTTTTTTCTTCTTTTTTGTGGACCAATCGTGTATGAAGTATGAACTTTGAAGTTATAAAGGTTTGACAAGTTTGTTGGGCTTTATGTATGAGTTTGATCTTCTATGCTTGATGCTTCTATGAGTAGGTTACACTTGCACTTTATAGCTTTGTGTGTGGCTTGTCCTGCTCGAGTAATAACAACATATCTCAGCTCTCACTGCGCAATCTTCCAGTTCGTGCTCTTGTTCATAACAAACGAAAACATCAATCAAACGTGTTTGGGATGAATTTATGTTCCGTTTTTTCTGTTATTATTATTATATTTGCGTGTAAGATCCGTAAAATTTATTTAACTAAAGCTATGTTATGTCCAGTTCGTGCTCGACTTCAACATTAATTTTCTCAAATAACTCACCATAATCGTAAGGAGACAAATGAAGTCCAATTATTAGAAAAGATATTGAATATGGCGTAAAGGCGCTGGGTTTATGACCTTGTGTATACGACATCGATCACAGTGAAGAAAAGGGTGACAGTGGATTGTTAACTTCTTCTCAAATTTTAAGCCATACCCGGCCCTAAATTGGGGATCATATTCGTGAGTTGATGAAAATTGTCTGTTAACTTGTCACACGGTCAAATAATGTTAGTGTATGGGTTGAATATAATAGTATTGTTATTATTATTAATAACTAAGTATAGAGCATTGCCTTTCGAAAAAAACTAAATGTAGAACATTAGTTCATTTGTGGTTTAGTTAATTAATAGAAACCATTTAAGATGAGAGACTCTTGATGTTTATACTTTATTATAAAAAGAAGCTATCACCAATCCAACAAGAACAAAAACACATAATATTTAAAATCTTTAGAAAGCATAGTAGAAAGAGATAACTTAATATGTAATGTATTCTTTACTTGTAATAGAGATTCTTCCTTATGTCAGTTATCTTTTATATAGTTAAATTTCTACATTAAAAAGATGATTTATCACAATAAATAATTTCTAAATGGTGAACATTTACATTTTTTATATAAATAAACTGTTTAAAAAATCCTTTTTATCCTTTGTTCCAATAAATTTCTTAAGATTTGAGATTGTCTATCCAACAAGAATGTGTGTAATTTGTCCTACTTTTATGGTCCAATATGATTTATACAATAACATTGTATTTGGATCGGGTCAGTAGCCCTTCAAGTCAATGAAACTTAAGTAAGTCGATTCAATAAAAATTAAATGATAAACAATTCTTTGAACTCAAATGTTATGATGCAAAGAGATTAATATATGTTTAAACATTTATTCAAAGACGAACAAATGACATAAAAGAGTACACCTTATAAAAAAATAATCTTTAACTTTCTATTTTTAATATAAAATAATATATTTTGTGGACAAATATGAATCTATGACCCATGGATGCAAAAAGCCACATTTACTTTTCTAAACTGCTTTATCAAAAACAGAAAAATCTTACAACCGTGTGAGAAAGGATACGTGGTCCTAACACTTATCCCAAAAACTATTTTTTGGATTGGTCATTGGTCCTCGCAATAAATGAAAAGAAACTTCTTGAATAAAGGTTCACAATAAAAATGATTGCATCACTTTTCATAAAATTAGGATCTTGTTATGTTGTTAAGTAACATGATATAATCATATTATAACCAAACAGGAAGATATACTTTTCATCAGATTGAATAGGTGGATTTTATAATTTTTGTTTCTGTTTTCTTTAATCAAACTAATTAATGTAAGTTTTATTCAAGACTTGTAAGAAAGACAAAACCCTCATATCAATTAGCCTTTCTTGTAAGTGTCGAATTGATTAAATATAATGGAAAAGGGAACTTTTATACACTTGTAAATCAATTAAATAATTAATAAAATAACTGTTTTTTTAATCAAACAAACTATTTTAAATTCAAGTGGAATAACTGTTTATATAAAAACAAATCATATCCGACGAACACAAAAACCTTATTGATGTGGTAGGTTTGGCTTTTCACTTTCTATTTGATTTGATATAATGGAACGTGTTTGGCATGATTATAATTAGATGGTAATGATTAGTGATTAGGTACGGTATTACGCTGTCTGTCTTCATGCCTGTATTACTGCATATCTCTATTCTTAATTATAATTGGTGTCATACTTAGATATACATATTGAATTCACTATTATACTTTAATTAAATAAACATATTTCCGAAAAAATTATTCTATATATATTATTTTGTACTTAAGACTACATGAAATAATTTTGTTTGAATTGTTGTGAATATGCATATTATATCATGAATAGGTTACATGAGGTTTGGTTTGAATGTTTATTTATTTAATTTTAAATTATTTTTTATTTTTAAATTTAAAAAATTTAGAAAATATTTTTTAGAAGAAAGTATTTTAAGGTGTTTTCATGTTTTTATAAAGAGTGAAAATATTAATTTATTGTTTTTAATTTTGGTTTTTCAAACAATCATATTTTCTATTTTCTTTAAAAAGAAAAAAAATAACATTCAAATCAAGTGTTACCTTAGTTTTTGAAGTGTGGTTTATTTTCATACATAAAATTGAAATTTTAAATTTTGTTTTGTTTGAGGGAGTTAGACACATATTATGTAATTATGAATACACACGAATCAATTAGCACAAAATTATTCAGATTTAATAAGTAATTTGAGTTTGAGTCTTAAGTCTATAATTGTATTAAATATATGAAATGAAAGTTTTGTCACACATAATAATTATATCTAATTTTTACAAGATTGTCTCCCATATTGAAAAATATACATGTAGTCTCTTAAGAAAAAAAGACACATATTATTAGTTTTTTATACCAAAAAGACATATCAAGTTACATGAATTAATCACTCATTCTTAATATTATTTCATATCATAATTATAAAACATAATTAATTTAAATCAAACATAATAGATTTATTCTAAAAGGTAATATATGTATAATGTTTGTAATAACTGAATATTTTAAATAAATATAAGTTCAATACAATAAAATTATGACATGGTTTATTTATAAACTTATAAGTCAGGTATTTATTCTTTTCAAGATATAAAAAAATTAATAAATATCTATGCGTCCAGAGTCAAATGCAATATATAGTTTTTTTTTTCTTTATCATGAATATTTTTAAAAGATACTTGCCTAGCCAATTATAAACCATTCTATTTGACTTCACTGAAATAAACCTCTACAGTCCACACGCATCTCATCAATTGTTGGTCGTGTAAAAAATACAACGACTTGAAAGCAAGCGTCAAAACGTGATTCACGTTACCTTGCTAAAATCCAAAATAGTTTACACGCGTGTCGAAAGTAGTGCAATTACGATGAAAAATAATTATTATAAAAAATTCTATAAAATTATTTTATAAATGATATAAATAAATTATTGTAAAAAACATTATTTCTGTACACACTAATTAATATGCTATTTATCCATTGTATCTATAATAACTATCCAACTTGTGCTAACTTCATTCTCGTTTATATATATAAACGTTTAAATTATTTATTTTCTTAGACTTTTTCTTTTTTTACTCTCTTTTATATTCACTCTCACATGAATATTCTCCTCTAATAAAAGAGATGAACTTTATTCTCTTAGTATCTATCCAATATATCCGTTTAACTTTTATCTTATTTAAACTATATTTATCCTTCTCACTTTGATTTTGTATTTTGTGGGATAAGTCCTCTATTTATTAGGGTAATAATTTTTCATTATCTTATATCCTATAACAAATTATATTTCATTATTCAAATTCCTCACACTTTTATCATCATCTTTTACTAAAATAGCAAGAACGAAATCATTAACTGAAATACTTATTACATTTTTTGTGGAGTAGCTAGTCTCTCTCTCTCTCTTTTTTTGTGTAGATACATTTTAATTTTATAATGAATTAATATAATTTTAGTCCATAAAATTTGATGAGGCCAGTAATTGCTTTTGTTCTTTCAAACTTAAAATTGATAATTTTAATCCTTATAATTTTTTTAAAAAAAGTTTTACTCTTTCCTGCCCGTATGTCCTCTACCAAAATGTCATGAAAATTAACATTATGAAAGGAAAACAAACGCGAAGAGTGTTTTATGGGGAAAATGCAAAATTAAAGTAGCCTGTCATGTAAACTAGTCGTAATTCATTAGTTATGTAATGGTATTTGGAGCAAAAGGGATTAAAACAAGCTTTTTTCTCTCTTCAAATTACAAAGATAAAAAAAATGATTTTAAATTTGAGACACAAAAAACAAATTTAGTTCAAATTTGAGAAACTAAAAGTATGTTTAAGCTTTGTACGTCAATAACTATTATATTTAGATATATTTAATATTCACTCATGAACAAATTTATTAAATTTTATCAAGGTGATCATTTGATATATTTACTTTAATTACATATGAACATTTTTTACTTTGTATGATAAATAATTGTAATCATAATACTTTACCTTTTTTATGATAAACAATTATAATAATAAATATACACATCAAATTTGTAAATTCGTGCAAACAATAGTCTAAAATACTAGTTATATTTTAGACGAAAAAGACAACCACAAATTTATAAATTTAATAGATTACAATAAACAATTTGATCATGACGATGTTAATTTGGGATGACATAGTAAAAGCTTATTTTACATAGCCTCTCTTATGGTTTGCCAGTATTATCAAATTGACAAAAATAATGTGATAAATTAAAACTAAAAAACTGATTTCATTTATTAAATTTAGAGTACATAATCGGTGGAGTTCAATTTTCATTTTTGTTTACTATTTTAATTAATTTACTCTTTGTATTATCTCTCTTTTTTACTCTTTTCAAGACAAAAAAGGAAGAGAGTGTACAAATGTTAAACATTCGAATAGGTTAGAGGCATGTTCTGTACATAGATATATTCACATTTCTTTTTTTATTTATTAAATTTTCCACCCTGTCTTAAATAAGATTATTTTTTACAGAGAATATTTTTGAGAGAGAAGGTAAAAAAAAGTTTTTTCTTACTCTTTTTGTCTTTATGTATTTTTCCTTTTAATTTTAAAATATAAGAATTATAATAGGACATTTTTAAGAACTATTGTTCAACAAAGGCTAGTAAAAGTGAATATGAGAACTATTGACGCCTTGAGTGGTACGTTCACGTTGGCAAGAGTATGTCTCGAGATTGATTTGAACCAAATAGTTGTTGGAAGAGTCAGAGTGTGTGAAAAAAAAAAAACTAAAAACATCATTAAAGAAATAGTTTATTTTTTGAAGGGTAAGATTTGGGTCTATTATTCAGAAAGATGAGAAAGATTCAGTACATCAAGCTTTACAAGATTATCAATCTCTAAAGTAACTTCCTCAAGCCAAACATCATTAAAGAAATAGTTTTAAGTTTATAGTAGTTATTTATTCTTTCGCATAATGTTTTTGATGCATTATTTCATCTGTGTTTTCTAACTCGTGCGTGTTTGCGCGATGACCGCACCTTGCTTATTTTTTCACCGTCAGAAGTCAGAACAAAACAACTCTTTATTGCTTCTTCATGATTTTTGGAACTAAAATGGGTTTTGCTTGGTATCCAACCATGCGCTACTTTGACTTTTCCGCCAACAACAATAACAAAAATTGTCCCACAGCATACCACACGCATGCGAAACTAACGCGGGGCCTTAAAATAGGGGAAAAATTGGGGTTGGGCTTTTAATGGTTGGATTTGGGCTTAGAGCAAGAGCCCAAATGAGGATATATTGTTTTGGGCCCTAACAAAGAAAATATCTATTGATTGACATATGTGTTGTCAAACAAATCTTCGGCTCTTGGTCAGGCATTCATTCACGCTGTGAAGAGCAGGTAGGCGATGGATCCATCACTTCCTTCTTTATTCCCTCAAATTCAATTCTTATACCCTTTTTTTTTTGTTCTGTTTCCGTTATGTTTAATTTTCTCTTTTCCTATTGTTCTTCCAATCCCAATTAAATTAACTAATCATCACAAAATGAATCCTTCACTCCTTTCAATTTTCGCCCAGATCTTAACCTTTTGGTAAATAGATAACCGACAGAGCAACAGACACACATGATATGTGTATCCTATGTTGGATTTTTCGAATTTTAATTTTTTGTCATTGGTCTACATGAATATGAGATGGAAATTTTAGATTTTTAATTTTCTGCAGAGGAGAAAAGAGGATGGATAACATACCAGAGCACATAGTATGGGAGATATTGAGTAGGATAAAGAAAACAAGTGAAAGAAATGCTGTTTCTCTGGTTTGCAAACGGCTTTATTATTTGGACAATGCCCAAAGGAATTGTGTAAGGGTTGGGTGTGGAATGGATCCTGCAGATGAAGCTTTGACCTGTCTATGCACAAGGTTTCAGAACTTGTCCAAAGTGGAGATTACATACTCTGGGTGGATGTCCAAACTGGGAAAACAATTGGATGACAAGGGCCTTCTGATTCTTGCAAATCACTGCCCTCTACTCTGTGATCTCTCCTTGAGCTACTGCACTTTCATCACTGATGTTGGTCTCCGTTACTTGGCTTCTTCTTCCAAGCTCTCATCTCTGAGGTTGAATTTCACACCAAGGATCACTGGCTGTGGCATTCTGTCTCTTGTTGTGGGCTGCAAGAACCTCTCCAGCCTTCACCTTATCAGATGCCTTAATGTCAGCAGTGTGGAATGGCTTGAATATCTTGGCAAGCTCGGAACGCTCGAGGATCTCTCCATTAAGAATTGCAGGGCCATTGGTGAAGGGGACTTAATTAAGCTTGGCCCTGGTTGGCAGAAACTCACAAGGTTGCAGTTTGAAGTGGATGCCAACTACCGATACATGAAGGTTTATGACCGGTTGTCTGTGGATAGGTGGCAAAAGCAGCATGTCCCTTGTGAGAATATGCTTGAACTTAGCCTGGTGAATTGCATCATCAGTCCTGGGAGAGGGCTTGCTTGTGTATTGAGGAAGTGCAAGAACTTGCAAAAAATTCACCTAGACATGTGTGTTGGGGTGAGGGACTTTGACATTATTTGTTTGTCCCAGAGATCAAGTGACCTTAAATCGGTTTCGCTTAGAGTTCCATCTGATTTTTCGCTCCCCTCCTTGGTGAATAATCCGTTGAGATTGACGGATGAGAGTCTGAAGGCCTTGGCTCAAAACTGCTCCAAGCTTGAATCAGTGAGTATATCTTTTTCTGATGGGGAGTTCCCCTCATCCTCCTCATTCACATTAAGTGGAATACTTTGTTTGATTCAAAGGTGCCCAGTTCGGCAGCTTGCTCTTGATCATGTTTATTCCTTCAATGATGTTGGAATGGAAGCTCTTTGCTCCCTAGAGTATCTTGAATCGCTTGAACTGGTGAGGTGCCAAGAGATTAGTGATGAAGGGCTACAGCTTGTGAGTCAGTTTCCCAGATTGTGCATTTTACGGTTAAGCAAGTGTTTGGGGATCTCTGATGATGGATTGAAGCCTCTTGTTGGATCATTGAAATTGGATTTCTTGGCCATTGAAGATTGTCCTCAAATTTCTGAAAGAGGTGTCCAAGGAACTGCAAAGTCTGTGTCTTTCAGGCAAGACTTATCTTGGATGTACTGAATGAAGTCCGCTGTCATATTTTATGTACTTAAGTTCCGTCTTGGCTATCTTCAATGCTTCTCTATTTCTATACGTTGTATATCACACCACAGTTTCAAATATACGTAAGATTATTCTGTTGTTGTATTTTTTATTCTTATTTTTATTTTTATTTCAAATTCTGTTGTATTTATTTTGTAAATCTATTGATAAAATAAATGGCTTCTCTGGCAATATATGATTTGTATTAGCCAACCAAATGCTTCACTACATTTATGAAATTGGAACCTTTTGTAAGCTGTAAGTTTTCTACCTCTTTGCCCATTGGCAACTCTAGAGCTTATGCCATTAGTGTAGCAGTGTATTGAAGTGAATGGAGAAAACTTCATTAAGTACTGTAGTTTTTACCATGTTACATTTTTATGCATTGCGCACCCTAAACCCGAATCTAAACTAGGCAAACTAGCTATAAATAAATTTAGCCATTTTCTTTTCTGGAATAACTATCATGTGTTGGTCACTCACTTGTTTAATGCTATTCATGGTTTATTCTGTCTCCTCACCCCCTTCCAGAATGATGCCTTGAATCGAACCAATAAAAGATATCACTTAACAATCCACATTATTGTTTATTGTGCTTATGTCGGATAAGATTTTATTTTCAAATTGAGTTTCTCTTGGCATTTATGTAATTACTAACGAAACCCCTACAGGGATGATCTTTATGCCTGCAAATTACTTTACGTTATTGACTGTAAGATATCCTCTCTCCTTTTTTTCCTGAACTTATGTAACATCTATCAAATGATTTTGTAACGTCGATTGAATTTCTTTATATTCATGTCGATCTACCTACAATTTTTTGTTTTGTGAACCACATATTTTTGTGTGCAACGGAAAAGAAGGCAACAGCGTATAAACTCAGGAAGACAATTTGTCTTGCATTGCACGTACGAGCTTTTCAGCGCAAAAATGACAGGATAACAACAGGATTTTGGGTAGCATTCTTTGTGTTTGCCATTTCCAAATAAAGAAGCTAGATGTGTCCAAACGTAATTCTTTAAATGAGCAATGAGCAATGATACACAAACATTCACTTATTTTAAACATCCCACAAACACATCTCTTTTTTTTTTTATCTTTTTTTTTCTATTACATTATAAACTCTATCATCCTTATATTTCTCTCTCTCTAGATAAATTATAGTATAATGTGTGTCCATGAAACATTTCTAATGTGCTAATCTTGGACCACGTTAGAAGACTTTTCTTGTACAGTAAACTGAGACAATTTAGGCTGAGGGGACACTTAGTAATATATTGCCATTTTCATGAAATTGACACTTACGGTTTTATATTGAGCAGCATTATAAATGGAAAGTACTCTTGTAATCTGTGTGTGATAAATAAAATTTTCTTTCTTTGTTTCAAGAAACTGTGATAGACGGTGTAAACAAAAATAAAAGGATTAAAAAATTACAGAAAGAAAAATGTTTAACTTGGAGGGTATGCACCTCTCTAGTGAAATTGGCTCCAATCCCCTTATAAAATGACAAGATGCCCCTCCCTCTTAGCCCCCATGGTAACATGCCTTAACCAAATTATCTCACATAACTAACTCACTACTCACTAATATAACTAACTGATAGGTAACTGCCTAACGGAAACCTTCTATGGGTGGCAGGTGTATGTGTGAGTAGCCTAATTCTTCTAACAAAATTGGTTTTGAGAGCCTGGCATGTTCTTGAGCATGGCTCAAATGGAAATCTTCCTGCGAAGAATTGGGATTGGTGGTGTACAAATGCAAGCCATTTTTGGTTTCCAAATTGACATTGTGAAGAGTTTGGGGTGAAATCAATGCACAGAACAAAGCACAAAGAGGCTAAGAAGAAAGATTTTAAATCCATGCATTTGATGCATCAACGTATAGGAGAAATGTCATGCTGATGGAGACAAATTGAAGAAGGTGAGACTTCAAATGTATTGTTGAGAAGACAATTTGAGCTACTGCAAATAGAAAATCTTAAAAGCATCATCAATCTCATGAAGGGGTGTGTTGAACATATCACAGATAAGTGATTGTTGCGAACTTATCGATCACCAAGATTTGATTGATTATATGGTGGTGGGCATAGAAGAATTCAAAGGAAAGGCTTGGGAAATATTAAGATTGAACAGCATCTTCATTGGAAATTTGGAGGCGTATGTACAAAGGTTGAAGGAGAGAAGAATTGAAAAATCTAAAATATAATTTATATTAGAGAGAGAGATATTTATTATACATTTTAATTATATAAAATAAACATGCATCTTATATAATACACAAATTAAAATACTAGTGTATATCTTTTGGCTGTAAATATTTAAAATACTTTTAAATAATTAAAAATACGTGTACATGGTATATATTTTGAAAGATATAGTGAATCCTGAAGTAAAATCGACTTTATTCAATAAAAAAAAAATTATTAAGCGATGAAATAGAATTGCCAGATAAAACAGTACTGTGTTTTATTTTCCTGTACGAAGCGACAAAAAGATATGGATATTATTAGCGTACGAAATAAATATTGGCCTACAAGAAAACAAACAAGCACAAGGTTCCAGAGATTCTGAAGACTAAAGTGGGGAATTTTAATATACCCATAAACTCTGCCTCTGCCTCTGCCACGGTTACGGCGTTGAGTAATTCCAATTTCCTGAAACCGTGGTCCAAAGTTAAGTGCTGCTTTTGTTCGTGTTTCATGCGCGCCTTATATAACACCTCAGACTCATAGTCGTTCTAATTCGTCCCGTCCTACTATTCTCTTCAAAATTATATCTTAGATCATTCTGACTCATCTATTCTTTCTTTTTTTTTTTTCTTACGATGTTTCAAAGTTTGACTTTGTTACGAATTTTAATCTCACTTTTTTTTTCATAAATTTTACCCCTGAAGTTTTTAAAAATGACAAATTTTAACTTTTAGTCAATTTTAAGTTTGTTGGTTGACCATAATGATCATTATGAACAGTAGTGTAAAACTTTCTAGGATAAAATATGGAAAAAAAAAATGTTTAGACGAGGAAATTAAAATGAGAAAAATAATTATTTAAATGATTTAAAATTCTCTCTCACTAAATAATATGTTTGAATGCTCATTTAAAAGAAATTTAAATTTTTGACATTTTTTTAAATGAAATTTGTTTTTAACTATAAATTTAGAATTTTAAATTTTTTTAAAAAATGAAGGAATTCTAAATCCTCTTTTGACCCCTCTTTATTCCTCACTTCCTGTAATCCTTTCTTGTTTTCCACCCTCACTTCCTCCTCTCTCCTTTCCTCACCCTCTCCTCCTTTCACAACACAACCAACATATCACCGCTCAGCTCACGCATCTCATCCTCACTCTCTCTTCCTCTGCCGATCCTTCCCCTTGTCGATAATTCGTCGCTAGGATTTCTGATCGCATTGCTTTTGCTGATTTGGGTTGGACTTCCCCTCAGTTGCACATGGTAATTTCCTTTCTTACTTCAACCTCATCCCTTCAACTTCTTGTGCAATTGTTTCTATTGTTCTGAATTTACATATTCACTGTCTTAGAGCTCTTCTGAATTGTGAGAAAGATGATAATTTCTATGCAGACATCAAAGACATGTATAATTTCATTTCAGTTCTTGTTAATGGTCTTCAATTGTCAAGGTATTGTTCATATGTATTGGATGTTGTATTGTTGATTTTCAAATTTGTTTCACATGTGGTACGTCCTTTCCTTGCTTGCTACAATGAGGAGATTCTGGGGAGGTTCTCTTTGTCCTTTACAAACTATATGTTCTTCAGAGATCTTGTATCTTTTGATCAACATTCTCATGAAGACTCAAAATGATGATGTTCGCTTGAATTGTATTAGTTCGTTATTAATTTCTCAATATTTTTCGTTCCTCGAAAATAATATTTGAAACTTCTATTGCTGAAAATAGATTATAAGAAATTTAAATTGTTTTATCCAAATAAGAAATTTGAAATTCAAGGAATTTAAATTGGTTTATCCAAATAAGGAATTTAAAAATCCAAGAATTTTAATTGATGTATTTTAATTTTCATGAATTTTAAATTCCTTGAAATTTTAAAATACTAGGTGTGTTTGGATGAGGCAATTAAAATGAAAAAAGTAATTATTCAGAGGATTTAAAATTCTCCCCCTTAAATAATTTGTTTGGATCCTCATTTAAAAGAAATTTAAAATTTTGGCATTTTAAAAGGAATTTATTTTTAACTACAAACAAAATTTTAAATTCTTTCAAAAATCAAGGAATTCTAAATTCTCCAAATTCTTCTTTCAACCTCCCCAAAACCCTAGACTCCACGGACCCTAACTTCGTCGGTGCCACACATGTGTGCTAGATCCTTGGGTCCAGATCCTCCTCGTCCTCCTCAACACGGCTCACATTGTCCACTAACACTGCCTCCGCCTTCAGCGAAACAACGCACCGCTCGTCCTCGCCGTAGAAGTGGAGGCGGAGGGGGGCGCGGCATGCAGAGAGCTCGGAGGCGACGCCATCGAAGAAGAGGTCAGTGCAACGTGAAATGGGGCGGAAGCGTTGTGGCGACAAGCTTCCTCGAGTTCTTTGTCTTCGATCTTGGTTGGCTTTCTTCTTAGTATTTTGTAACTTGATGAGCATTCCTCTTTCTATTCTGATTTCACTTAAGTTATCCATATCTCTACGTTTAAAATATAATTGGAGAAAAAATAAAAAATTGAAATATAATAAATTGAAATTATTTAATTCAAATAAAGAATTCAAAATATAAGAAATTTATATCGTCTTATCCAAACAAGAAATATGAAATTCTAAAAATTTAAATTGATTTATCCAAACAAGAAATTTTAAAAATTCAAAAGTTTTAATTGATACATTTTAATTTTCTTAAATTTTAAATTTCCTAAAATTTTAAAATATTTCATCCAAACATACTCTAACGAATTGAACATGTGGAAAAGGTTAAAATTTGTAACTTTGAAGTAAAATTCACGAAAAAAAGTGAATTAAAAGTTACAATTATGCTTTTTTTTACAAATGACTATATAATTAACAATAAGGTTTTAATTTAATAAATATTTATATAATGTAGTATTATGTTTGTATTAATATTATTTACTTCAAATATATAATAAAGTATATCTTAATCTTATATTTTTCATTTTTATTTAATATCAAATATCAAATTTTTTTCAGTAAATATTAATTGTTAGTTTATCAATTTTTTATTAACAAAAATTCAAACAATGACTTCACCCTCTTTCCTTTTTTCACCATCAAATCAACCTTATATCTCATAATGTATTATACCTAAAGATTTACATTGACTCAATGTTATCTTTTAAAAAAATGTTATCTTATATATTCACATATTACTTCTTTTCTTATAACGATGGAAACAGAAAACAACAGAACACAGGGAATCCCCAAATCCGTAGCATCATGCGAAATAAACGAATATAGGGTGGAGTCAAAAAAGAATGATCAGACATTTGAAATTTAGATTAAATTAAATTTAAATATAACTGGTCTTATGGAAATTTCAATTCGAATAGACTATCACTGTCAAGTGAACTCCCCTCTTACAAACTACAAAGGCATTATGTTTATAAAACGCAAGTTGAAGACACCCGGCTTTAGCGAGTAATGACAATCCGAAAACGTTATCTTTTTCAACGATGCATAATAAGCTTTTTTAAGAGAACCAACGAGAAACCAAATCATGGTAAATACAGACAACCTCACTAAAAGAACCAAAATTCTTGAATTATCTATAGAACACGTAATTACATTTATCAGAAAATATATCTATAATAAAGGACGATCGAGGGTTGCCACAAAGAATTTTGGACAATGTAGAAACCTGTGAAGAGAAAAAGAATGGAACTATGCCTGATGTGTTAGGATTTCTACACTACCCTCAGTTTCATGAATGAAAAAAAGAAAAGAAAAAACAATTTCCACATCATTTTTGACCAAGTGGGAAAAGTGAATGGTTTAACATCTACAATTACAGTAGCAAAATCTAATTTGTTAGGACTGACATGCTATACCTTATACTATTACGACTATTGGGCATACTTGCAAGATGATGTTTGTCTAACTTATCAGTATGCGGAATGTCATTCGAGATCCTATCCTTTATTAGCTTAATTCAATTTAATGCATGGCATTGGCGCTGATATCCTCATCGACAGGCAAATTTAGATCAGGGAGCACGAATGTAGATTCCTGGTTACCAATATTATCTTGTGCTTTGGGAGAAACATTTGCGGCACAAACAGGTGAACCGTCATGTGTGACTGAATTAGATGGATGACACTCTGCTTTTACAAATTGAAATGAGCCATTCACAGCTTTCCCAAACACCTCAGAGGCCGTAGCAGCAGCACTAGAATTCTGCCGTGACTCAAAATCGACCTGTTATAAAAGGTTAACCCATATTAGATTCTAATGCACTGTATCTTATCTTATAGATTTATTTATCATTCAACAATTTTAGAGATTTTAGAAACGGAAAGCAACAGTATATTACAGCTTATTATTATATTATGTTAGGAATGTGAACAGATAAAAACTAACGATAAGGTTTTAGAAAAGGTACAATATAAGGGGAAGGTGATCACCTTCATTCTCTTTATGCTTTCATTTGTGGCTCTATGTTTCTCAACAGTGAGACGCAAGGATGCCAGTTCCTGTTCCCAAATTCACACAATGTTAGTAAACAAACTAATGTGAAGCGAAAATAAAGTATCTAGGTAAATAAGGTCAAAATCATACTTTTTTCAAATTTCTTCTTTCTTTCAGCAACAAATCCTCCTCCGCTTTTAGTTCAGCTAAGGTCTGCAGACACGATAAGCATTAAGTTTAAGATAAGCAGGAAACTGAAAACAGAAGGAAAAAAAAAAACACTTACACAAAGGAAGAACAGACAATTATTTTTTTATGCATAAATGTAATGGCAAGAAAACACGTAAAACATGGGGCCATACCGATATGCAAATAGATTTACTAGTTATTTTATAAACTTTTACGTTGACAATTGCACTGAAAACTTGTTAATACTATAACTATACCACAAACTAAACCTAATATAAAATCACTAGCAACCCATTGAGTCAATGTCTTTAATGTATGATTGGTTGAAAACACTGACAAAATTGTCTTTAATCCTTAGTTGTTGGCTAAATCAAAGTATCAAACTTCGTTTTAGTCCCAATGATTTGCACTTTGCTTTCAACGTACTCAAAGAAAACATGTAAACTAGTTAGTTAATTAGTCAATTCAATTAACAGAAATTTCTCAACTAGGTTAAGGACACATAATTTTAAGCTCCTCCTTTACCTCCACTCACGACCATTGGATTTGGTCCTCTCTCTCTCCCACTCGCAACCTCGTCTCTCTAGTTTCTTTTGCTATAAAAGAATATATTGTCATAGGAAAAATCGCTGTATAGATCCTATCTACACAAGTTGGGTAGTCTAGACCAATCAATAATAGACAAGTTGGGTAGTCTAGATTTATATGATTATGTACTATAAAGTGATAGTGTTTATGATTTTGTCTGCCCAACTTACCCAAACATGGTCTACAAGAGTTTATCCTGTCATAGATCCATCTACCGCCCTATCCTATAATTTATACAAATATATATTCTTTATTATCCCATCAAATATCATGACACACGCGCATCACCGTTCATGTAATTAAACGCTCCTAAATTTATGGAACGCTCCAATTGTTAGAAGATCCGAGAATACGGACATCATTCCAGTAAAAGGTTCATAATTACCTTTTTTCTCCTTGTCTTTCTGGTAGTAGCTGTTTCGCTGGGATTAGCAACCTGCAAAATACCAAATATAAAAGAATTTAGGATCCAGAAAAATATGGAATTATGGAGCGAAATAACATTTTAATACCATACTATTCAAGGCAAAGAACACAACATGGAGAAGAACAGTAATTTGGGTAGTGTTGGATCAAATTTTTTGGCTTGTTTTCTCAAAAATATAATCTCCCCTTAATTAGCTGTTATAAAAGCTCTTTATTGAACTTTTGTTCAGCATAAAAAAAACTTCATGTACCTCGGCTTGGGGTGGCCACCACTTGTGGACATTCTAAGTTTCATTATAATGAATTGTTTTGCTTTTTCAAAACAAAAAAAAGTAGGAAAACTACTTTTAATTTTGGGTTCTTTTTAAATATTATATTTAGCCCAATTTCTCGTTTTTTTTTTTATAAATAACAAAACGAAGTTAAACCCTACATTAGAGTAGAGATAAACAATAAATCAAACAATACATGGGCTTTGAGAAATGAGAATGGTTACCATTTCATGACATCTGAAGATCAGGGACAATAATCTAGGATAACCCGTTCACTTAGACCTTTTTTAAGAATCTGATACTTTTCATGTTTGTTATACTATTACAGAAATTAACATGACCATGGAAAAAATTACTTACTCTAAGGTAGTCAACGTAACGTAGCATTATTTGAAGTGTACCATATTCTAATCTAAGGAAATCTTATTTATACTAAACTTACATTTACACTGCTGTGGCTCCGTACAGTCACAGCGAGAGAAAGAAAGAGACGTTATTTTGAGAGGGATGAAGAAAAAAATGTGATATTTAGGGTGCGTATAGAGAAACAAATCACAATCCAAAATAAATGGATAGTACTAAATTCTTTGCATGCACCCTCAAATACTAATTAAAATGTACTACTAGTATGTTTGAAAATGAAAGCAATATATGGGCCTGATTAATACACAACACATCCAACGAGCCAGCCCGAGTATTTGGTAACTATGTGGTCCCAATTTTCGATTGGGAGCTACCAAAATCGCTATAATCGTTGGTGACATTTAAAACACAGCACAGCAGAAGAAGCGAACCCTTTTCTTTCCAATTTCCTTGTCCTTTCTTTTCTTCGCCATTTTATTTTGCAAACGAGATAGATAGGTTTTGCTTAGGTTGCTTACGACACTGCATAACCCATTTCATTTATTTTCGTCACACGCTTAGACCACAGTTTCTTACATTAGGGACCCCACCAAAACACTACTATCACAATTAACAGCCTGGAATAACAGTTCCCAATCAAAAACAAAAACTCGCACTCCTATTCGCCCTTTATTTTATTTTAAAAAAAAAAGAAAAATAAAAATGATCGAATTCCTACTTTTGACTTTGGTCGTGCACTATATTATTATTTTGACATGGCACGGAGGGAGAGGGCTGTGTTGCGTTCAAACTGTGACGCGGATATCGTAACTGACATTTATCATCTTTAACTCACATGTGAAACGACGACGCAGACCCGGAAATGAAGTGGAATTAGTTATAAATAATTATTATTATTAATGAACGAAAATGAAAGAGAGAGAGTGCGGCTGCAGGAAAAGCAACAATGGAGCCACGGCACTATACAAGTTACCCACCCAACCCCAAGCGTGAAGCGTTACACATTCATAGCATCCTAATTATAAACACCAAAAAAAGTGCACAACCAGTCAACCACTACTATTCACTACACAAAACATCATGCAGTGGCAAAACAAAACAGACTATTTTTTGTCACCAAAACAAGTTGATAATATTCTAATAATAATATATAAACATTCTATTATTTTAAATATTCGTTCAATATTTTTTTTTCTCTTTTTATCCCATTATGAACTTTATCGTATTTATATATTTTGTTCTCTTTTTCTTTCTTCTTCTCTGGGTGTCAAATAGGCCATTGGTTGTTCAGGTAACATTTTTCATAGTATTCCCACCACGTATATTGCGAGATTAGCCCTGGCGGAGAATCTACCCCTCGCAAATACCAACAACTATCACGAAGCCCATACCACACCAGAGGCAGAGGAAAATACGGGCGAAACGCACATAGAGAGTCTAAGGAAGGGCGTTTCCGTCAAAACAAAAGTGGCGAGGAAAATACTAATAAGTGTTAAGAAGAATGAAAGCATGCGTTGAATTGAATCAAAGTGTAGTGACTCCTTTTTCTTTCTTTTAACTTGAATGAATTTTAAATTAAAGACGACGACAGGAATAGGATAGTCCCCGTGTAGAAGAAAAAAACGCTGACGACAGACACGGGGGCTCCGGCAAGTGCTGGTGGCTCGTGTATGACCTTTTCGTCCATTCGAAGACAAGAAACTGCCACACCACGCCACACCACGCCACACCAAGCAACGTGTTATACTTATAGAGCCATACAAAAACAAAAGGCAACGGGAGTTTGGTGTTGGGCGTTTTACTGAGACGCCAGGACACGTGAAACGAACGCGTGAGACACGCAGGGCGAGTCAGAGCGGAAGCGAAAAGTGTGTGTGTGTGTGTGTGTGTGTGAGAGAGAGAGAGAGAGAGAGAGAGAGAGGGAGAGGAGCGAACCTTAGATCTTGAGGTTTGGGTTGGTTTGGTTGGGTGGCTGGACTCCTCGTAGCCATCGAGGTTGCCGCCGCTTGCTGACGTTGCGCCGCTCCAGGAGAGCGGCGTGGTGGGGCTGGCCCTGGTGGACTCCGCTTTGTTGTGAGCGGATCTGGAGCGCCGCTGACGCACCGTCCAGTGGAGGTTTAGACTGGGCGGTGGCGGTGGCGGAGGAGGAGGGCGGTGGAGGCGGAGGAGAAGGTCGACGACCAGAGAATCGTCGGCCATGGCGACCTTGACCCAGTGATCGTCGCACATCTGATTGGAAGAAGTGGTGGGTGTTGTTGGAATGAATGAATGAAGGAAAGAAAGAACGGATGAGGGAGGAGTGGAAGGTTTATATGATGTGCCTCCCTGCCTGCCTGTGCTGCATATGACGTATCATCACAAATTAAATTACTATGTTTTATTTAGGTTTACTTATTCTCTTGCTTCTAAACTTTTACTTCTTTTTCTTTTAAAAAAAAAAAAAAAAGTAAAATTGAGTCTCTGAATTTATATGAACTTTTTAATTATGCGCAAACTGTTGGATCTATTTAAAATTCAAAAATACAAAAACTTATTTAAAAATAACAAATAATTATAAAATTACAAATTTCTGCGTGCCAAGACAGCATTGAGTTTAAAACATTCAGATAAATTGCAAAGAAAATATTAACAAGTAGAAATTGGTTGAAGTTTAGGACAGCAAAATTGAACCCTCAAAGGCTCAAACCAGTCTCCCTCCGTTGTCTGTAATGTTCTTGCGTGGATCATTCCTCCATGTCCCACCTTTCCTGCACGTGTCAAACCTCAACTCTTTTTTATTTTTATTATTTTATCTTCTAGTTTTTTATTTCCATTTTCCGTGGGCAACAAGAGACGCTGAGGCGGGCAATAATCGCAACAAAATCAATTCCAATTTGAAACAAAATGAAATGACCATTATTCTGGACTGAATTCGACCCCATTTTGTTTTCATGTTTGGTTAGGATCGCGTGGGCACCAGATAGATGCTCATAAAATATGTAAATTTATACTTTTTTTTTAAGAATGTAAATTTATTCTTAATATAGCTAAATTCTAACATTTTATAATATATTTTAAATAAAATATATTAGTTAAAGTAAATTTCATTTTTAGAAGATATGGTATTCTATCTCATTTTGTCTATGAAAAATGATGACTTCTGTTTATAAAGTTATAATTATTTTTGTGACTTATTCTAAAATAAAAATTAATTCAAAAAATATTCTATTTGATAACTTAAAAAAAAAATCCCCAATTGATTAAAAATCTCTAAGAGCAACTTCATTGGTAAAATACATTTTGGATTCTTAAGATATTTTTTGTGGGTCTTTTATTGTTAATTAAAGACTTAAGAACTCTAACTATTTTTTCCTCTAATGATAATGGAACCAATGTAAGCTATGCACTATGTCCAAAGAGAAGCTTTGCCTATGTGATGGCAGAAATCTTTAAATTTCTTATATAAGAATTGGTTCTCCAAGCTAGCAATCATATCTTACGAATAAAAATGCTCTAATAACATGTTTGGACTGCTAGTAGTGACTCATTGAGAGGATTAATGTACAAACTCAAATAATTTCATCTAATTTCAACTACTTAATTAATTAGTCTCTAGGCACTAAACTTTTTTTTGAGATAGAATTATCCACCAAGTGTAGAATGTAATGTGAGGAGATTCAAACTCATCCATAAAAAAGTGTAAATTTATATCAGATTTTTAATCACTTATGTGAACCTGTGTTGGGAAGTAACACATATAACTATAATTAAAGTTATGACTTACAAATTTTAAATGGTACAAAAACAAGGCGCGGAAGATTTTAATAGTGCAATAAATAATAGGAAAAAAAGTTAAGAAAATATAAACTACAAGAATGTATACGAGTGTGTGTTAATGGCATGTTCAAGATTTCAAGTGAATGATAGGTAGAATCTTACCTAAAAAATTATAATTAATAACCACAATTTTGAGCAGTTTATTAATGGCTGTTTTCATGACATTGGTCATGAAAATAAAATAAATCATTTGAATGAAAATATTTAATAACTATACTTTAAATAATTAAAATATTTATAAATTCGTGTCTACAACACTAAAATCGTCAACACCCAAATCTTAAATCAGTTGAACAAACAGTTGTCGTAAAAAAAATAGGTCTGCAATATTAATTTTATGTAACTAGCAGCCTCGTGCTGGTTCATAGAACGAAATGAGTTGCGTAGAACCGACAAATTTGTTAAATTTTCCAACCAACCGAAAGAAACTTCTTGGAAATTCCATAACTGAGCATGAATTAGCATTTACAATGGGTACGACCAGCATGGGGTTCCACTTAGAAGAACAACACTCCACCTTTTATATCTTCTCTGTTCGTACCATGTCATGACTCACCACTTATATATATATAAAGAATGTATGTGGTTAAAATTTATAACACAATCTTCTTCTTACCCTATTTGTTATTTTCTTTGAATCAACAAGCTTCTGGGAACTTCAGTTACAAAAAGAAAATAAAGGGAGGGGGGTCGATGTAATATACATTTGAAGTGCTACTCTGTTTTCTTCTTATCTTCTAACATGCTACATAGAAAAGGTACAGTGTGATGATGGTGAAATGCACTCATCCAAAATAATTAGAATACTAACGGTTTATTCGATTCAAATTTTGGTAAAATTAATTTTGAAACAAATTAATGTTAGACAAATCTGCGTTAAAAAAATATTTTGTGTTTGAGAATAATATTTTGAAACGGGTTTTAAAATTTTAATGCGTTAAAATAACATCATTTGAAATGTAAACATATGCATGTTTTTGAAATTTTATTGACCATCATCATCATATGTATTGGAATTACATGTATTTACCACAACATTAATTTTAAAAGCTTTACATATTATGTAAGTGTGTTCAATTATCGTGCAAATGATTTTTTATTGACAAAAACATGTTTATTTACCTATCGAAGCATTGTTTTGTTTTGAAAAGTAAATACGGGAAGCACAATAAAGGCAAGAGAGCATGCTACCCAACTTCGCTACTACCTGATAACTAATAGTTAGAGGTGGTTGCAATTGATAAATTAACCATGAATTCAGTCCGATCCGACCTAAGTTAATTCAATTAGTTTTTTTTTTTTTAGTTTGGTTTCAATATGATCAAATTGGTTTAAATATGTTTACGAATCAGATAATGAGTTATATTTTTTTAAAAATTCGACCAAACTCGTTATATAATTAAATTTATTATTATATTAAAATTATTAATTTTAATTTTAAATAACTACAAAGGTTTAGGCAAAAAAATTATTGTTCTATAATTTTTTTACTTTCACAAAATTTAAAACAATTCTTAAGAAGTCAAACTCAATCAATCTTATATAT
Source organism: Glycine tomentella (assembly GCA_007407185.1). NCBI lineage: Eukaryota > Viridiplantae > Streptophyta > Magnoliopsida > Fabales > Fabaceae > Glycine > Glycine tomentella. Next base: position 416,917 of record PYAF01004129.1, on the reverse strand, counting down.
TTATGATCGAATTGGTTTGGATTGAGTCTGACAATAAAAATGTAAAAACATACAAATATGATCCAACCGGCCAATCCAACATGCAAAGTTTTAATCAGGTTGGGTAATAGATTTAGCCAAACCTAATCATACCTGTGAATACCCGTATTACTAGTTCCTTTGCTCTATCTGTGTGTCACACCATATATGAGCTTATTTGTGAGAATCAAAAATAATATTAGGAGACTTATAATAATCCACACATTGTGTTCACACACTACATTAGGGGAACTATTTAGGATTTAGGGTGGAGGCTGAGAAGCTCTCTCTTGTCTTGCATGGCTTCCCTACCACTTCTCATCATCTCTTTCATCTATTTTCTTCTTGTAGTTATGTAGTTAGGTTTATTCATTTATTCATTTTGGAGTTGATATAATTGAACTCATCCTTATGTTCATATTTTGATTATTAATCTATGTTTATTGTTCATTATTGAGTGGTATGTTCTATGCATTAATGCTTATTTTGGCTTAATCACCCATTGCTTGATGTTGTGATTTGAATTGTTATTGGAAAATGCTTTTGAACTTAGAAGTAGAGATGTACACCTAATGGGTTTTGTGTCTAATGATGAAACGAGACTTATTAGTCATCTTTTAATTCTTGTTTTCAAAGCAAGTCACTTGATTAGATTAGTCAGGAGATTGAAGTTTGGTCAAGGGGCTTAGATTATTTTCATACGTGGGATTGAAGTTTGAGTATTTTGGTCATTTAATGATAATAATTGAGCTTTGAACTAAATGAGTGATCTTTATTTGCATGAGAAGGATGGTTTAGTGAAATCAATTCCAATTCTTTTATTTTTGTTATTTTACCTCTTTTATCGCACTCTATCTGTTCATAAAAATATCAAAAACAATTATTGTTTATTTATACTATTATTATATACATTTTTGCATGTCAATTAAAATCATCCTTGTTCTAATAGTCATAGTTAATGAACTTTGTTATTTTGTCGAATATTATTAGATTCCTTGTGGATCCGATACTTGAACCTTCGTTTTATACTATTTGAACGACTTGATATGCTTGTCAAAAAGTAAACACGAAACTAACGAAACAAATGTGAGATGTCAAAAATTGGATAAGGGAACAAAAATATTATTATCTTTAAAATATTATATTTAATAGTTTACCAATATAACCTTATCATTAATTTCTATGTTTCTTAATAATAAAAAATATCAAAAGCATTGTTATCATTAAAGAAAAGAACAAAAATGTGTGGAATTTGACGAAGTTGTTCTTACCATGAATTTAGAGTTAAATTTAAGACTTGATCGGTAAACACTTCAACTGTAACAGAGCATGTGATAAAAGTTTGGAGAGATCACAATTGTCAAGATTATAATTTGTTGAGTGTTTGCTTTGTAATATAACAAATCATTCGAATCATTTTTCTTTAAAGAAAGGACCTGGATGGTCCTTAGATAGGGAATGAATGAGCAAGGTGTAGGAAATGTGGTAGTAGAACCATTTTTTTTTGTCTTTTAGTCTTTTAGGACTTTTATTTTGTTTAATTTTTTTTTATTTGTAAAACTATGCAAATCGGTTTGATATATATATATATATATATATAAAAGTTGCATTGTACTTTGTGATTTGGTTTGTGTAATTTGTAAGTTCAATAAATTGTTGATTGTTTAATGACACTAATGCTGTTAAAATATGTTTAGCTAGGTATCGCAATAGCTAGCACCTATGTTTATTGGTAGTGTAACAGTAACAAATCATTATCTATCTATGTATAACAGTAGAATGGAGGGTAATTAAGTAATTAATATTTTCTTATTCTTTTTAAGGATAAAGAGTAATTTTATATAATTACTCATCCAAAAAAGAAATATTTTTTCGCTCATAATTTGAAGGTTAAAATAGTAATTTTAATTTTTTTCTGTTATTCTTTAGGATAAAAGTATAATTGTAGATGTATTTTTTTTATATTATAATTTATACATATTTTGGTGTGATTCACGAGATACATTATTTATAGGAAATTAATATTTTTTATTTTTTT
>PYAF01004129.1:392695-414761 GCA_007407185.1 Glycine tomentella | reverse complement strand
TATTTTTAGGGAACCGAGTCTTTTATGTTACTAATATTATTTATTTATAAGAATTACTATGCGTTACTAAGTTTTTCATATTTTTTAGGGAACCGAGTCTTTTATGTTACTAACTATTAAATACATGCTAGGTGTAAAAAAAAACTACTACATGCTACTTTTCACATGTTGTTAGTTTTTTTCTCATTCTTTAAAAATTCAGAAAGATATTGTTTTTAGGCTTAATTGCATTTTTATTCAAATTTTTAATTTTTTTGGTGAATTTTTCCTCCAACAATTAATGTGATGTATTTTACTCTCAACTTTTAATCTATTATTGAGTTCATCTATTATCGATCCCAATTAACTTAGATTAAAAATATTGTTGATACGGATGTTGATTTTACTTTCAACTTTTAAGAAATTTATAAATTTTACCCTCGTACATTTATCCATTAATAAGCACAAAAATTGAGAATAAAATTTGCCCAAAAGAAATAAACAAAAATTAAGGATAAAATTTGTCAAAAAGTAAAAAAAAAAGTTCACCAATTTTTTTTTTTAAAAAAAACAGGGTGCAAAATTTACCAAAAATATAAATTTGGAGATAAAAAGTGTAATTATGTTATGACTAAAATGATGGAATAATTGTAAGTTTTTTCAAAATTGAGGTAAAATATGCAAAATTAATTTGTAAGGGGAAAATTCACAGTATTTTTGTCAATACCTACCCAGCTGGATTTTTCTATTATTACAAAAGCACCTATGATTTTGAATTAAAAAATTGACTTTATACAATTTTACCCAATATATTAAAATTAAAACACGTTTAAACATCCTCAATGGATTTTAGTCGTTTTCAATTCCTAACGTTTATTCAAACATATGCTTATTTGATTAGGAAGATGATGAAGCCATTTGTCATTGAATCATTTAAATTGATAAAATTAAATGAGTTACTTGAATTATTATTTTTTAAATAAATAAAAGAATGTCATGTAGGACTTATTTCACAATTATATTTAATATGCTTTTTATGTATGAATATGAAAAAAGATTTTCATGCTTACACTTATTCATGTTTTAAAGTAAGTTTTTCTTTTCTTTTTAAAACAAATATTTCGATAATCGAAATTAAAGTCATAAGATTTATTTTTAAAAATCTAAAAAATATTGAAGTGAATTTTATCCTTTTCAATAAAATATTCTTTATATACACGGTTAAATATTCAAATTCCTGTTAACATGCTTTTTTTTTTTTTACATCTTCTGTAATTTTTTTACGGAAAAAATGTGAGTTATTATTAACAAGAGAAAAGTGTAAAGTAAAATATACTACCAAAGAAAAAAAAATCAAATTACACTTTGATTCACATAGTTAAACGTCTTAGAATGAACATTTATGTCACACCAATATTCATTGCAATAAATGAATCAAATAAATATGTTTAGTTGTTACTTAGATCTAATTTAAGAAGTTTGGGTGAAGTAATTAAGTTAGAAGTCTCAAATCAAATCATTTATGAAAATTAGTCTAATGCCTTCCACAAAAAATGATATGTGATTAATATTTTAGTCTCAAACACGACTACATTATAATAAATTTATGAATTTTTAGTGAAATGTGTATGTTTTTATAGAGTTAAATATGCCTCAAAATGAAAAATAAAAAATATCATATAATAAATCTATTAATAAGGTTTAACATATTTGATAGATGATTGAGTTCTTTAAATATATTAATAATAATTTGATTTTTTGATCATAAGTATAGAGAAGACTTTATTGAGAGAAATAAAATTTAATTTTTGTGATCTCTATGTGTCAAAAGTTAATTCTATAACTTATGACTGTTTCTAGAAAAAAATTGTAAATATGTTAGAGTGCTATAAATATTATTATATAATTCATTTAAGGATGAGGCTAATTTCACAGGTCCCAATTTGCCTTGACAGATGAGAAAGGCCTATATTCATCAATAATCAAATTCATGTGTAATTGTTGCTCGGAAACATTTGAAGGTAGTAAAGGGACTAGTGGACTAGCCGTGAAAAAAGTGACAGCAAAAGGATAAAGTTAAAGAGTTTGAAGTTCAGGTGGGAAAAAAAAAGTGTTGGTCCTTTGGAATGTCTCCGAAGATAAGAATCAGGGTTCATTTGAAAACTTATCTATTTCCGTTATAATATACGCTTCTTCTTTTTCCCGTGCCTTTTTTTCTTTTTTTATCATTTTCAAATTTCAATGTATGATTAATTTCTGCCTCAACAATCAATTAATTGGACCCATGCAAACAGTGTCACCTGTTTAAAAAAACCTTGCCACGGCTTTGATCTTAATTTTTTTCCCCTTCCCCTTTATTAATTGTTAAAATTATACGTAGGTTGAAAAAAATGTAATTAAGAAAGAAAACTTCACTTTAAAATAGTCATCTAGATTTCCAAAATAAAAAACATCCTAGGAGAATCGTTTCGAATGATGACATTGACAATGCAATTGAATACCGAATTTATTGTTTTATTTTGTTGAAACCTACTCTCTCAAGAGTCAAGACTCAATTTCGGATGAGTCTTGCACCATCAACACTTTTTCCATGTTTGATTCAGTCTAATTTATTGTGCTCAAACCCCAAGAACAAATTAATGATCTATAAAAAAATTAGATACTTTTAGTTATTGTAATCTAACCTATTTTTTTAATTTTAATTTTCACCCTTACAAAATTATTTTTGTTTTTAGTCCTTGTAAATTAAATTGTTTATTTTATTTTCATTTTTAAAACATTTAAAATAATATTTTAAACAATAAAAAATCTTATTTAAAGGTGTTATAAGGATGCAAAAAACATAATTTGTAAAAATTAAAAAATAATAATTTTATAAAAATTAAATTATAAAGACTATATTTAAATTTAAAAAATTTAAATATCATTTTGCAAAATGAATGATAAATATACTTTTTGCAAAACTCATTTGAGTGTCAACTATGCCTTGATTATCCAAACATTCAGTTTGACATTTTAGAACATGGGTTTAGATCTAACACAATTTTTAAAGTTAATTCATAGGATAAGGATTATTTCTCATTTATATATTTTATTTTAATACTATCTCTAATCCTGTTAGGATTTAAATTTTCTCCAATATGACTTTAAAAGAAGGAATAGATTCGAGCCTTTGTCTTTGCAGACATTATTGGATTTGCCTAATCTTCTGTGCTTGCGTAAAAGGATATATTCCTGCTGGAAAGAAATAACCCACAATTGGTTGAATCCAAGTCCTTATTTTTTTTCTCCATGTTCATCTGGTATTTTTATTAATTGTATAAATTATAAACTTTTCCGTGCAGAGTCTGGATATGTTATTGGATCATTTGGCTGGAACCTCCTATGAGTATATAGTAGAAATGGTAAGTATAGTTTTCTTAATTTGGTCATTTGATTGTTGCGATTATTATCGGTGGAATGGTTTCTGCATCAATGAAAGTCAAATACGCATTATACTCCTTTATCATGCTTATGACTAATGTATCATTTCTCATATGTTGATCCTTGTAAAAATTTTATTAACTGTTTTTTCTCTTAAAAAAATCTTTTGTGAGATTCTGTAGATGGTGCCCATTTTTTTATTTCCTTTTAATGATTAATTCTTCAAAGAAGGCTATGGCTATTGGATCTGTTCCGTTCATTTGACTTCTTAAAAAGCTATCTACAGTATATTCTTCTTATTTTGACTTTTGAATATTGGAGGATTGCATACTTGTTGCGAAATTAATGAAGATAAATGTTCTTAGAACATATTGTCAACGGGGTTGGGTTGCATAGTTTTGTCTGTCTGTAGACTTAGAGTGAATAATTAGGCTAAGATAATAGTCGTCATGACTTGAAGGAGATAATCTCCATGTTTAATTTTCAAAACAATTATAAGTTTCAGAAGGTGTAATTTATATGTATAAAATCACGTGAGTTAAAAAAAATGCTCTTATCTTCCTATAGAATTTTAGTAAGTTTTGAAAAAAGAACAGAATCGATTTCATCGGGTTCTTGAACTGTATTCAGTGGTGCCTTCCATTAAACTGCATTTATGTTTTGGTAAGAACAAAAATAGCATATGGTTAATAGTTCCATCCATGCCATTTGATTCAGATGTTGGAAATTGAAAATTGTAATTTCCTGTATTGTCAGAGTGATTCATCTGTTCCAAGTGGATTTGATCCTTAGTACAGTACAGAGCAGATACCTCATGTGCAAGATTGTCAAAGGCTTGACGTAGCATAATCTGATTCCTTCTATTCAAGGGAGTTTTACAATCAGCAGAATCACCTTGTTCCTATTCATCGTCAATCTCTGTTCTGCATGGATCTTTGCTGGGTGAGTTGTTCAACTTCTCTATGGCATTGATCTTTTTTTTTGGCTTCGTCATATGGTTCCTCTTTCTGCCCTCTAAACAAATCCCCCTTTTGTCTTACCATTGTAGACTTTATGTGTCTTAGTATACACGTTTTCTCACTTTTCTAGAAACTTGAACGCGGAAAGGAAAAGTTATTAGATTGATGTTGCACGCCATTTCAATCAGAAAATAAAACACTATTATTTCCTGTCCATCTGCTTTCCGCTGTAAAAATGTTCCTCAGATCCTCTTATATATATATATATATATATATATATATATATATAAGTACCGAATTACAACAACTCACATTAAATTCCCTTGATAGTTCCACTTCCTCTGTGTGTGACCCTCTTATGTTATTTTATTTTAAGTAACTGTTAATTAAGATTTATTATTTTTCTTATTTATGTTATTTTATATGCCTATATAATAAATATGTATGTTTGATAACCTTGGTTGTGTATTGTGTTGTTCTTTTGTTAATGAAATTATGGTATTTTTTTAATCTTGTCCATAGAATTTTGTGTTGATAACTGCATAAGTGCTCAGTTTAAGCTTAGGTTTCTTGATGTACGACAATTATTGTTTGATCGATTATTCTATTTTGTGTTATTTAGTGTCAAATAGAAGGTGAAAATTTTGATGTTGTAGTTGTTTTATTTCATCCCCGATTATATTTATTCTATAGGGTAAGCGTTCTCGTAACTACAAGCAATGGCTCAAAGGAGAATAAGTAAGAATACATGATTCAAATCAAAGTCTTATAATTAGAATGGATAAAGATTGTCCCAATCACGACCAAGCCGCATACTGGAACCCGGTCCTAAAGCTCTAGTATGCTTGGCCCAAATTGTTGTAGTTTTGTGAGTTAGAGGTTTCAATATCGACTATTGATGAGATTAAAATAGTTTATATAGATGAAAAATAATTTTATTTTACAAATCAATTTTGTAAAGTTGAATTAGATTTATAAGTCTCATTCTAAAATGATAAGATAATCTTTCATAATAATTATTGTTGGATCTATCAAATCACATGTTATTGAATTGTTATCAAATTACTTATTAATTTTTAGTTTTATATTTCCACATTGACTAATAATGAGATCAAAATAATGTATATAAGTGAAACACAACCTCACCTTATAAAATGATTTTATAAGATTAAATTAGACTTATAATCTATATTCTAAGATTGTCTTCTAAGTATTTACAGAAATTAACATAATAAACTTTTGATGGATGTGTAGATGACACAATCTATTAAAATGTCATATTTTAATGATTTTTTTTTTATTTTGTTTTATATTTTATAATTTTTTATTTAGGTTAGTAGGTTAACCCAACAACTTGGTTACACGCCACCTATTTTATATTATATTATTTTTTATTTTTTATTTTGTAGAACTATATAGATCAAGTTTGTTAGTATATCCAACTCTACTTATACTTGGGTGACCATCCAATGCTCGATGAATGATTGAGAGCCTCCTACATAAGTCAAATTTATTGCCAAGTCCTTCAATGCTTGAGAATTGATGCTTGGATTCTCATTACAATTAAATGAGTATCCAAATGGAAGACTGGGTCTTGAAATCGGACCTTAAGATTATAAAGGTACACAATTCCGTTGACTTGAGCCCACAGGGAGAAAGCTAGCTTACATGAATCCAACTTATTTATCTAACTTCTGATTTGGGAGGGGGTTCGACCCCTTGGTCATTGAATCAAAGGGGTAAAGAGGTGGACTATTGGAAATTGACCCACTTCATTTTTTTCACTCGTTATAATGATCTACAACCTCTTGAGGAAGGGTATAAGGATTGGAGTGATAAAAAGATCATGGTTTGAATCTTTCCACTAACATAACTAATTAATTGTTAATATTTGTCGTAAAAAAAATTCTCAAGTTCGAAAGGATGAGGAGGTTGACTCTAGGATATCCATCCCTTTTCATTGATTTCACTAGTTAGGATGGTGGATAGTCCGTTAAAATATGTGAGGGAGAAGAGGTTGGTTCTAAAAAAATTTCTCATTTCATTGGTCCACTGGCTAGGATGGTCCATATGAAACCTTTTAATCTAAAGTTCAAACGACTGAAGAGGTTGGCTCTTGGGGATTAGTGACATTTCATTTGCTAGTGGTGCTGGATATGTGTAAGGATCATTTCCAATGCATAGAGTTATTTGTAATTTTTAAAACTATATTAGATACTTATTTGTAATTTAAAAAATATGTCAAGAACCTATTAGTAATGTATGAGGATTTTTCTCTTGATCGCATTATCAATTTCATTATACATTTTGATTCTCTCTCATATTTCTTTTTCTTACATAGAATTTGTGATAAAAAATTGTGCCATTTAGATAACACTGCTTTGTGGGTAGGTAAATAATCCCAATGAACTTTATAATTTTATGTGATTTCTTCTACGTTTCTCCACTAATTAATATCGGGGGGATAAGTTAAGAGGAATTTATCTTTATTTCTAGTTCATTTCAAAATTTTGAACGATTCAATATTTGAATCCGAACTCATCAACCTGGTCAAGACCTCAAGTACATGAGATAGAATTGGATCAATATGGTTTTTTAAACTTAATATACCAATCTTTCCATTATCTATAGTTAAATTCAAGAATAAAATAAATATAAAATTAAAATTAAGGTATATTATAAAATACGTATTTTAAATAAATAATATCATTACAAATATAATATCAATGTTATACAAAATATTATCTATTGAATCAAAATATTTTATTATTAATACAAATACGTTAATAATCTATATCTATCAATATATATATATATATCCATATATTTGAAAGCAAGTATGTGATTAATGTGAAAAATAATTTTAAATGAATTATTTTTCATTTTTATTATTTATTTTCTTAAAATCTAAGAAAGCATATGATAGGGTTTTAAGAAATTATTTATGGTGGACTCTTAAGAAGAAAAAAGTATCATTAAAGTATATAAATGCAATTAAGGATAAGTATAATGGTGCTACCACTTGTATGAAAACTTATAATGGAGTATCCAATTATTTTCCTACGTTAGGTGTACACTAAGGTTCGAATCTTAGTCTTTATCTCTTTACCTTAATGATGAATGAACTATCAAAAGATATTTAAGAGAAAGTGTCATGGTGTATGTTTTTTACATATGTTATTGTGCTACCAAAAACGGTGTTAATAGGAAACTTGAATTGTGGAAAAACACTTTGGAGTCTAAAAAATTTATGTTAAGCTAGAGTAAGACTGAGTATATGAAATGTGAGTTTTCACTGGTAAGAGATGATGATCAAGACCGTATGCAGCTATTTGGTCAAGAGGTATCTAAGAAAGATATTTTTAGATACTTGAGATTAATTTTGCAAAAAGGTGAAGAGATTGATGATGATGTAAATTATAGAATCAGACCAGGGTGGATGAAACGACTGAGTGCATATGGATTGCGGTGAGTGAAAAAATGAGGAAACATATATTGAGGTGGTTTGGACATGTAATAAGATGACCCTTAGATACTCCCTTAAGAACAAAAGTTTGTTACCAAGAGCGCGACACAAAGAGATGTAGATGTAGATTGAAACTTACCTGAGAAAAGTAGTTAAGTAAGATTTAATGGAATGAAATATAGATTGGTGAACGGTGTGATGGTTAGACTCGTTATCTCTATATTTCAGATAGTCCCTTTTTAGTTCTTTTTATCTTCATCTCCTCCCTTCTTCTTTACATCTTATTTGCTTTTATTTTTTTTTTAAACCTCTTCGTATCTATCATTTAGTTCATTCATCACCGACTTCAGTTAATTTGGATTAAAGGTATTGTTGACGTTGATATATTTTCTTAAAATCTAATAATTAAGATTAATTATATGAATGATAAAAGATAAAGAATAACTCATTACTTTTGGAGTAAGTTAGTTCCTCCGCTCTTTATATACCTAGATGGCTAGATGAACGGATTAAGATAGAATACCTCAAGAAAGCAACAGTTTACGGGATATTTAAGGCAGGATCAAGTTGACCAAGGCCTAATTAACTATACTAATTGATTAATTATTTGACGAACATAAGCATATACCAACAAAGAAAACATAAACATATTTGACTTACGACTAATACAACACAAACACAAGTGAAGTGAATCACAGCTTACAAATTTGTTTATTTTGTCTATGTTTTCCCCCTGTTGATTCGATGGTTTTTATGATAAAGAGTTCACGTGACATATGTGATGTTATCACACGTTCTTCCACCTTCTCAGACAAAAGTAACGATACAATATGCATTACATGACTGTAATTATGGTTAACTTTCTGTTTTATTTTCCTTTAGTTTATTGCATTTATTTGTTGTTTTCCCCCTTTCCTTCGGCTGGGTTTTCCAGGTGAGCTGTATTGTTTCGTGAAAATTACAGCAGACATTGCGACAATCTAATGCTAGCTAAATGCTAAAGCAATCACTATTCACCAAGATGGAGTAGTCACATACTGTTAACAATTATTCTGAGTATAGTTTCAACTTTTAAGTAATAATAATACTAGTAGCGGCAGTACGTAATAATAAACGTTCCATTCTCTCTTCCAAATTGAGTAATCCATATGTATATATGCATTGAGAATTGAGACATACATACTTCTAATTAAGTAATTAAACACAGAGATACGAAGATTTAATTCACAAATGGCAAAGTATAATGTGTCGTTGAATGGGCACTCTACTTTTACAACAAATTCCAAAACATGGGGACCCTGAAGCAGTTAGAGGACAAGTCTATACTTTGAAAAAAAAAAAAAGAAGAGGTAAATAGGTAAAGAGAAGGCTTGGACCTTTATGTTCCAAAGGTTGTCAAAGGCAAAGCGCAAAGCACCTTATAATTAATTTTTGTTGGTCTAGCATAAATGGTGATGACCCACATGCAGGTTTCTACATCTCACAAACCCTGTGTGTCCCAATAACTTTTGAACCCTCCTCCTAAGGAATCATTCTTCCTGTGACTGGCAGTTAGCCACAAGCTTCTCACCCTTGACCGTGCCCCTTTCCTTGACAATGGAATTTTGTGTCCGTTTTGCCGCTCTATGGAAGAGTCTCATGATCATCTTTTCTTTAAGTGCAGAATTATCATCAAGCTTTGGAGCAAAGTCCGAGATTGGATGGAGTTTCCAAGAAGAAACATATTGTGGTATGAGACTTTCAATAGCATCATTCACTGTCGTGCCTCTTCGGGCACAAAGGGGAATAGACACTGTCTTGCTCTGGCTTCCACGGTCTACAACATTTGGTTATGGAGAAATGCTATTCTTTTTTATGGCCTTGTTTTTAATTTCTTTGATGTATTAGATAAGATTAAATTTCGTATTCTTAGGATGACTCACTTGATGCATTTGTATTAGCAAATGTTTGCTTGCTTGTAGCTAGGCTCTTTGTATCTAGCACCTTTCATTTGCTTTTTTTGACAAGTGTATCGTACTTTTTGTTTTGATTTGCCGGAATATGCGCTGTGTATCTTGTATCTATCTTTTGGAATATATTGATTTACATATTTTCCAATTAGATAACTGCCACGTGATTTGAGGTTCCACATTGCCCCTTGTACTCTCTCCTCTCATCATCTTTGGTTCATCAATCATTAAATTAAAAATGGATTATAAAGAACTTTCTCGGTTTTCGTGAAAGTAGAACGTTTGTGACTTTGTACATTTCTGCACTGCCAAAACTCGTTTCAAAATTGAACAAGAAAAAAAGGAAGCTTGTCTTGCCAACAAGTTATTCCACTCCCTCTCCTTGAATAAGGACACCCCCCAGATGAATCTTCTTGTTCCGTTCCTGCCTATTTGGGTGCTAAGCATTTCTTTTTCCTCACGAACTCTTCTTGCTGCTTCCTCCATTTCTCTTTCTCAAAATGCATAAGCTGAATCTCCAGGTACTCTACCTACAATTCCTTTGTTTATTTTAATTCTTTTTATGAGTTAGCATTGGTTCTAATTTCTAAACACTACAATATTTTGAACTTGAAACACCAAACTACAAAACCTCACTCTGCTGTTTTACTTCCTATTTTCTCACTCATCGTGAATTTTCCTTGAATTATGGTTGGTGTCATCATTTTCATGATATATTCGTGTGGTTTCTGAAAAGTGCAATCCTGAAATTAAGGACAGTAAATTTTGCATTGTTTGGTGCTCAAGTTCATGGAAAATAATAAAACCTTCATTGGTAATGGTAAATTCTGATAAAAATAAGATTGTTTCCTCAGTTTTGCATTCGTAATAGGCATTAACATGTTACTTTGGCTGAGGGAAACCTCATACACCACATGATTAATAGAAATAGCAGAAGACATGAATTTAACGTGATTCAACACCTCTTGTCTATGTCTACGAGAACATCTCAACAAATATGTATCACCCTACAAACCTGAGTCTCTCACTCAAAAGTTACAAAGAATGATAATCACTATCTCACTTCTCCTAGAGTCACGTCTCTTTTGCTTGGGCATATAACCCCCTCTTCAAATTGGGTAGTTCTTCTCACCTCAAGAACCTCTATTTATAATGTGGGGAAGGACTTCTCAAGATTTATTGAATAAGCACTAATTGATTGCTTACTATAATTCCAAGAGTCACCTCTCTTAGAAATTGTCATCACACACATTCCAGCAGTCTCAACCTTTTACGTTTCAATTTGTTGTGTCTCAAAATCACACCTGAATTAATGGTTGAGAATTTTGAATTGACATTCCAAACAACTTATTGAGTCACCTCCCTACCAATTTGTTCATATTAAATTTATTTTCATGAGTTGTAATCCCCCATCAACATTTTATTTGATGTGAATTCTTATATAAGTTCAGTATATGCTGCTTAATGAGTTGCACTGTTGTCCTATATTGAAACAGGAATTCAGGAGGTTAGAACAGTGCACCACCAGAATTTGAATAAGAGAATTCTAATTGCACTAGTTGCTTGTTCTGCTCTTCTTGGTGGAGTCTTCCTATTCTTGTTATATGTCTGGTTCCGTCGACATAAAAACTTAAGATGCTCCAAAAGTATAAGCCAAGAAACCATTGGTATGACTATTTTCTCTGGTGAAACTTTTATTTGGGTCTTCTTTTTTCTTTTGCACAGTGGTAATGCAAACATAGAAAATTACTTTTCCACTGCTCATTCATTTATTTATTGAACTCGCAGAGGCTGCAAAAGGGGAAACCATAAGCTCGGTTAATGCTAAACTGAACTACTCTAGGATGGCAGACAAAAAGAGTTCAGTTGCTATTTTTGACTATCAGCTGTTAGAGGCTGCAACAAACAGCTTTAGCACAAGTAATATTATGGGTGAGAGTGGTTCTAGAATTGTTTACAAAGCTCGTTTTGATGAACATTTCCAGGCAGCTGTGAAGAAAGCAGATAGTGATGCTGATATAGAATTTGAGGTGATAGTCCTTTAGAGTTAGATTTGAGTATGTATTTCCTGGGATCTGATTGATATTCCCCTTTACTGATTTCACCTTTAGTTATTGCACTAAATTGCAGAATGAAGTGAGTTGGTTGAGCAAGATACGGCATCAGAATATCATAAAACTTATGGGTTATTGTATTCATGGTGAATCGAGGTTTCTTGTTTATGAATTGATGGAGAATGGATCTCTGGAAACTCAATTGCGTGGTACATTTTTCATTAATGTTGATCAAGATAGAAAAAAATCTGATATTAGGAAATTAATTATCATATGTTGCTCTCATTGGTATCAACAATTGTAGGGCCTAATTGGGGGTCATCTTTAACTTGGCATCTCAGGTTAAGAATTGCTGTTGATGTTGCCAGGTGAGTTTATGATGCTTATTCTACATAAGACTAATGTCCCTTGTCTTATCTATATTGTCTAATGCAAATTGTGTTAGAGCATTAGAATATCTCCACGAGCACAACAATCCTCCTGTGGTTCATAGAGACCTAAAAACCTCTAATGTTCTTCTGGATTCTAACTTTAATGCCAAGGTTAGATTGTGACTTGTTAAACTTACATGTCAATTAGTTAATTATATTATTTACTTTCCTTTACTGAGTTTTGTGATACAGTTATCAGATTTTGGATTTGCTATGGTTTCGGGAATGCAACACAAGAACATTAAGATGTCAGGAACTTTAGGATATGTGTCTCCTGAGTACATATCACATGGTATACAAGAATATTTATTATCATAAAAAAGTCATAACATAAACCTTGTTATGCTGTTGCTTCTTTCTTGAATCAGGTGGTTGTAGTATTAGTCTTTCCTTAGAAACATTACTTCTCTCTACCCTTTGACCTTCTGTTGAGATGCTTCATTGCTCCTTTTTTTGTTGTGATTTATAATATAAAGGAAGATAATCCAATTAAGAGGAATAGAGGAAGCTGGCAGACCTAAAAGAATGTTTGAATTGATCAAAAGGGATGAAATGAAGTGGAATAGAATGAGATATGATCGGATGGAATGGAATGAACCCTTCTTTTCCTTTCTTTCCCTTCAATTTGGAGGGCATGGGGATGGAATCATTTATTCCATGATAAAATAACTGAACAATGGAATGGTAACTTTGTTCCCTTCCATTCTATTCTACACCATTCCCTTCCTACATTTTTCATTCCACTCATCATTAGACATTCAATTAAACGTAGCCTCAGACAACTTGTGGAACAAATTAAAAAAACGTGGTAGATCCTAATGATGTCAATTGATTCAGTTAGCAGATTAAGCCAAGTGGGAATAGTTTTGGTTATTGTACAAGTACTGAAGTACCAGCTTACTTTTGTTGGGGAAAAGGGGTACATTAGTGAGTTGTTTCCCATTAATCACTTTAAGCTAACTAGAACTATCGAACTTGATCTTTTTTTTTTTTTTTTCCTTTTCCTTCAAAACGAATATAACAATAGCCAGCTTTTCAGGTAAACTAACAGATAAGAGCGATGTCTACGCTTTTGGGGTTGTCCTTCTAGAACTCCTAACCGGGAAAAAACCCATGGAGAACATGAACTCGAACCAATATCAGTCCCTTGTATCATGGGTATGAAATCTCATGCCTTTTTAATGGAGAATTCTGAAGAAAACTTCAGTTCTGTAGTACTTGATGGTCAAAACTTTCAACTTGCAGGCCATGCCTCAGCTAACCGACAGATCCAAGCTTCCAAGTATTCTGGATCCTGTTATCAGAGACACAATGGACTTGAAGCATTTGTATCAGGCTCATTGACTAGAAGCTCCGTAATCACAAATTTTCCTGCCTAGTGATAAATGCTATACATCTTAAGTTCATGTTAACATTCTGCAGGTTGCTGCAGTGGCTGTACTCTGCGTGCAATCAGAACCAAGTTATAGGCCACTAATAACAGATGTGTTGCACTCTCGTATCCCTTTGGTACCCGTTGAGCTTGGAGGGTCACTAAGAGTTACAGAACCAAACAGCTCAGAGAACTCTCATTGATATTAAAAGAGGTCAAATTAATTTTTTAGATTCAATTTGATTTTTTAATTTTTTGGATTCAATTTGGTCATCTAATTTTTTAAATGGATTTAATTTGATCATTTAGTCTAAATTGTAAGAAATCACACTTTGTAACAGTTTAAAAGTTAAACCATTATAAAGTGGTTTTAAATCGTTACAAAATGCATATTTTTCAAAGAAATAAATTAATTTTAAAAATTAGAGGATCAAATTGAATTAAAAAAAATTAGTGATCAAATTGAATCAATTTTAAAAATTAGAGAATCAAATTAAACCTAAATAATAAATTAGTGAACTAATAGATTAATTTAACCTATTAAAAATCGTGTTTTCATTTTTCAACTATGGTATTTGTGCACTTTATTAACATTTTATTATTGTAATTATTACAAAGAGCCAAAGAGGATTATCCAATTGTAGTTATTCATTGCGATTTGGTTCTTCTTTTTGTCGTAAATCATGGTGATATTACCATCTTTACAAGATATGAGGACACTCTTAAGACTAATTTGGTGGCTGTCTAGCTGAAAGATGCTTTGGTTTTGTGGGTATTCAGGACGAATGCAGCTACCAATCATTAATCTTTTTTTTTTAAAAAAAAAAACATCTACGGAGTTTTCATCATGATTACTGCTTCTAGTCTTCTTTCATGAAAATCGTGTTCAACCTTATTGTATAAGTTTACAGTTACATGATAGTGAGGATATTAAAAAGTTGGATATTATATGGCTCAGTCTTACACTAAAAAAAATAGGAGACATATGGGTTACATAGGTCTTATTTTATTGATTTCTTAACCAAAGTTAAGTGGAAGTTTGATAATAGGAAGTCTTCCACAAATGTTAAACTCGTCTTTTCCTTTTCTTTTTTTTTTTTAATTTTTAGTCTAAGACCTTCAATATCTTGAAAGCACAAAGTTCAAAAGACTCAAACTTGAAAAAAAAAAAAGAAGCTCTTCGCCACTTAAACCAACACATGTTTGTCCATATTTCTTTGGTATGGAAAAGAGTTACAGTTAAAAACTTCTTTTAAAAATATTTTTTACATTATTGTCTCTCTTGATAATTGAGAAAAAAGACAATGGAGGCGAGCATCCTTGCGAGGATCAAACTCACAGCTTGATGTATAAAGTCCCGAATCTTTTTTATTCCGATGGATACACGTTCTTCCAATTCGGCATTTTGGCGAACAAATTTGTTTTAAAGTCAAACTCATGGAAAACAACAAGACCGAGCTAGAAAACAGAGAAAAAAGTATAATCCGAGATTGCGTTCTCGACTTTGTTTTTTTGTGTATACACAATTTCTTGAGATTAACAATTCTGAGTTCTGAGTACTATAAATTAACCTGCATGCTTAATCATTGGTTTGGATTCCACAGATATGAACGCGCGGAGAATGTAAAATTCCTCGAACCATCTTTGTAAGAATTTCATGTCCTTCGTAATCATCAATTTCATGGAGTTTAGTCACTTTCCCAACAAACAATTGCTTACTTGCTTACTCAGCTTTAGCATTTATAACTTCTAAATGGATCTGATTAGGATATTTGTCTTACCATTTTGACAATAATGTTCATTTGACAAAGATTATCTGAATTAATCACGAAAAACATAGTCACTGCCATCAGACAAATAATTTGTACTAGTGTTTGCATCTTCTAGTAGAGTACTCGAGAAGTTTCTTGTTCCCAACAAAATCCGCAACTACATAAATCTTAACGAATAGAACACTCATCATGATGCCTGTAACACCCCGTATGCATCTGGGTGTATCAACATATTACTTAATCAGATAAGCGCATAATTAATTAAAACAATTAATCAAATCATCGGAAACGTTCTCAAAATCATATTTCTTGATTCATTATGTATGGAGCATGTTCACGAAGCATAAACGAATGCCAAAAGCTACAATTAGCCCTTATTGATTCAGATAACATAGAGGAATAACAGATACATTAACAATACCTATACAGATATATCAGGAGAAAATGGAAACCATATATCTCAATGTGGTATACACAACAGTGAGCCTCAGAGCTCTCAAAACACTGTCCAAGTAGCTTTACAATGCATGTCCCTACTGGGCTTTCCACCTTGGGATCCATCATCTCTGCTAGGTGCCACACTTGCAATATATAATCCCCCCACACACGGGGTGAGATAAAAATCTCAGTAAACTCAGGATTCTTGGAGGTCTTTCCTCACCCTGGTTCACCTCCATGGCATATAGTATCAAAATTGACATCACACACAAACTAGCCATCACGGCTCCCATAAAACATATCACATGTATATCATAACACAGGTGTAACAATATAATAGATACACATATCACATGGTCTGAGAGAGATCATTCACCCAGTGGTATAATCCTCCAAGACTTCATCCAATGCCTAAGGAAGATCATCTGGACAGGTACATTCCCTTAAGACTTAATCCAATGCCTCAGGAAGATCATCTGAACAGGTACATTCCCTTAGGACTTAATCCAATGCCTCAGGAAGATCATCTGAACAGGTACATTCCCTTAGGACTTAATCCAATGCCTCAGGAAAATTATCTGAACAGTTACATTCTCTTAGGACCTCATTGGATACCTATGGCAATTCCGAGGGAAGGTCATTTGTGACAGGTACATTTCCAACGGAAATCCATAGTACTCTATTCTACTGGCCAGAGAAAACTCATCAATCACACATACAACACTATCACAGTGTTAAGCTCATCATCAATCATAGAACGCCATCACAGTGTTCTTCTCATCATCAACCATAGAACACTATCACAGTGTTCCTCTCATCATATACATATTTCAATAAAATAGTAACACACAATTTCAATATACATGCATCATAATATACGATAACCATCACTCCCTCGGAGTATGGTGGAACACAAACAGTGGGAAACACTCCCAAGAACAAAGAGCTTATCTGGCAAAGTTGTGCTCTGCGGTTTAATCCATGAACGGTGGTCTATGCCAATGACACCCTCGATGTCACGCCCTATACAAGGCATATAAGCTCAATCAAACACCAATTCAACCATACAAGGCATATACCTCTAAGTCATCTATCTTAAGGTTATCAGAGCTAATCAAATCACTAGACAACTCATAGACCCTCAGCGGTCTATCTCGGCCTAACCAAGACATTATAGTCTCCACAAGACTCGGAACAAGCCAAAACAAAGAGCTCAAAGCTCTATACAGGCCAATACTAAGATTTTACAACATGGCTTGAATGGTTCATTCCACACAATTACACCGTTCCCAAAGCCTCTTTAACACATAAAGATTAAGTATCAAGGCTCATGCATGTTCTACAATCATCAATAAACCAACATGCTAGTTACACATGCATTTCTCAGAGCCAAGAATCAAAGTCCATGAAACTAACATTTGAAAGCTAATCATTTATCACAATAACATTATAAACATACTTCTCTAAAGGACCTAAGGCTAATTCCAACTCTAGCTCAAAAGGTCACTATTCACCTCAAGAACAAAACCACAAATCAATCGGTAAAACTTGAGTTTCTTACCTTCAAACGGTCAAGGAATGCTAGAGGATCACTTTCCCAAGCCTTAGCGTCCTTAAATCGCTGTCCTTCTCCGCAAAACCCAAGCTTTGTAAAGTTCCCTAGAGAAAGAGATTTCTCCAATTGATAGTTTTTAGGGAAAAGTGATGAAGGAATCTAGCTCATAGGGTAGTTCCCTACAAGTTTCATGTTGAAAAGGAAGTATTTTGGCCAAAGGATGAAGGTTTATGGAGCTTCAAGGCTCATCAATGGCGGAACAGGACTAGAGGAAGAAGAAAGGGGGTTTTTGCCCTCAAAAATCGCAAAAATGGCCTTTTATAGGCCCTCAGCACGAGTCCTAGCGCTACTGGCGCTACTGGCGCCACACTGGCGCTATCCGCACCAAATTCCAGAGAAAATAGGTTTTCTGGAGCATTTCTGGCGCTAACCGCGCCATAATTGACGCTAATCGCGTCACATGTCAACTCCTGACGCTAATCGCGCCAAATTACAATGAAAATTGGCTTTCAACTACAATGTCATGCTATCAGCGCCAGATAAAATAATATATATATTTTTTTTAAGCTTGGGTTATTATAATGCCGTGATCGGAACTTATGTTAGCTTCTAAGTATATTGACCCGATTTAGATAAACTTCTTAACAAGAACTTATATACTTTTCTAATAGTTCTTTCAGCTAAATTTTTCAAAAACTGAATTTAGTAAATTAATTTTAACTTATGAAAAAAATATATTTGATTTACTTCATTTTCTTCTCTTATATATACTGTGATGTGATAAAGCTGATCTAAATTGTGACCTATTTATCATTTTATACACACTCCAGATCATTTCAACTATGTAAGTAGTACCGAGATGAGGGATATGAAGAAGTTCCAGCAAGTCAAAAGCGTGTGCCCAAAGGAATGGGGCATCTTGTATAGTTCCATGGTAAAAAAATAATGCGTTGTAAAATGTCAGCTTCGTAGGGCATAATTGAAATGCATTATAGTAAAAGAAAACAAAGAGAAGAATATGCATACTAGAAATTCAATTTACTATGCCTCGATAGAAAACAATTGTTACGATACTACCAATGAGTGAGATCACTAACAGCCAAGACCGCATGTTTTGTATGTTTTTTCCCAGTTGACCTTGATGAACTACTTATATACTCTTACCAATGAGTTTAGAACAGCCTGCTCCCATTTCAATTTTCTGCCTCCCCCACCCCACCCTGCACTCCAAGGACACAGGGAAACCATGACATTATCAAGCTGGATTTGTGTTAATACTTCAAAGACCATGCTTCTCCAGATTGTCCATCCTGGTGGCCATGTTGAACTCCATGACAGACCAGTGACTGCCGCTGAGATTATGTGCCGGTATCCAAGATGCCATGTTGCATATCAATATGCGTTTCAGCAATCATGGGCAGTTGTTGAACCAGAGACAATGCTCATACTTGGACAAAAGTACTATGTAGTACCAAATAGCACAATAAGAAAGCTTCAAAGGCTTTCTCCAAGGAGCTCTCCTTCTCCTTCTCCTGCTCGCGAAATTGAAATCAGTTCTTCAGTTGATGAAATTAGAAACACGCAATCCAGCAAAGAGGAAGATGATGTTATGCTCTCCACTTGTTGTGTCTTCAGGAATAAAAGCAGTGCAAAACAATCCAATATCTACAAGCAATATTCCAAAAATAAGAGCAAGAAATCTGAAATCAGAGCAGATGTAAGAAATTCGAGTCTAAATATTAATATTGATAAGAATGGTGGTTTATCACATGATAGTTGTTTCATGAGCCTGTTTAATGGAGGCAGAACTAAAGCAAATGTTAGTGATATGGCAAAAGAAACAAGAACATCATCAAGCAGTGCTCACCTTTGTGATGGCAATAATACATTAACCAGGAAGAGGACAAAAGATTTGACAGGGAATGGGTTAAGAAGCTCTCCTAAGAATGTATGGTCTTCTGAGCATTGGCAACCGAGTCTAGAGAGTATCACTGAAGAATGAAATAGATTTGGTGGCCGTGGAAATCTTGCCTGCTGATGATATCCAATAATCTACTTTTTATTTATTGGTTTCTCATCATACATCTTGTATACTTTTAGGTACAATAATGCTCCCTCAGCTGCATGGTCTGCTGCTGCTTTCTTTTTTCCATGAGGGGCACCATAGCACTCTATTATGTTTCTCGATGCTTCTATCTCTATAATAACCTTGAAGGTGAACCTGAGATAAACATCAACTAGTCACTGAGAATAACAAAAATAAAATTTATAATTATATTTCCTTCAGTTTCATGTTTGCCACGCATGATAAAAGTTTCATCATGAGTGGCAAACAAAAGCAGCAAAATAGTAGCTGTTTAGGAATATCATGCATTTACTATCATAAAGGACACTTGTTCCAAGTTTATTCAAATCTTGGATGATGCCTTGTCAAGTAATTGGACAACTTTCATGGCAATCAGTGACTAGATCAAGACAAATAAGCAGCAAAATAGTTTCTGTTTAGGAATATCATGCATTTACTATCATAAAGGACCCTTGTTCCAAGTTTATTCAAATCTTGGATGATATTTTAGTCAAGTAATTGAACAACTTTCATGGCAATCAATGACTAGATCAAGACAAATACAAGTTAGATACCAGCATGAAATGGAATAAATCTTATGAGCAAGAATGAAATGAAATAAATTTGCATGCCATTACAATTTCTATGACTTTTCATTTCATACCTGAGCTATGAGTTGTTTATATAAGATATCTCGACTTAAACGGTACAATTGAGAAATAGAATATGATACTTATTCATTATACATTCCCCATATTGTGTACTGGGATAGACAGTTTTAGGATAACACAAGTCATAATAACAGAGAAAAGTCACTTTTCTCTTTAATAGAACCTGCTTTGGCATAACAAAACTAAAATGTGAGCTTGCAACTTCCAACATACAAAATGTGGCCTACTATTTGTCAGTTAATCATAATTGTAACTTCTAAGTAGTCATTTGTATACAAACACTATTTAAACACCACAATGTAGAAATATTTATTCATTAGGAGGTAAAGTACAAACACTAATTAAACATCACGTAGCCGGTAGACATACATTCTCTTATGACTTGGGCCTTCCTCTTTGCAACATTCAAATATTGGGGGTTTCCAACGGTTCACAGCGCAGATCTCGTACAAAGTAGACCTAGCAGTTCCTTTCTTCATACCTAAAATCAAAGGGGTTATAATTTTGATAAAAAAAGAGCATTTTTGGAAAAAAGTAGAACTATAGAGGAGGATAAGATATCCTCCAAAAGAGACAAATCTAAGTCAAAAACAAAAAAGAACTTTCTAATGAACTAAATCAATAACATAAAGGTTCACCACCAACAACAATTTGAGGATCTAGCACATAGTAATGACTAATGAATAATGACAACGAAGAACAATTTTGAAAAAGTCCAAAAGATAGGCAATTTATTTATGTGACCAAAAAGAGCTTCACATCAACACAAAGATAGAAGAAGCATACTTGAAAGAGAAAACAACCAGACAAGGCAAAAGCAATTGTGTTGTACCTTCTTCTGTCTGAGTTGGAGAGGTTGTGTTGCCACAAGACTGAATCTTTTGGTTAGATGGAGATGAAGATGTGTCTTCAACGACAATGTTTCCCATTCCCAAGGAGGGATTTTTGACAATGTCTTTATCAGAAGCAACGAACTTCATTCTCTGGTTGGGGTTTCGCTTCACAGCTTTAGCAGCAGCTCTGCTACAAGAATTGTTCATTTTACCCTGCAAAAAGAAAGAATACCTTTGAACCCAATAAAAAGAAGCAAACTTTGCACAAACGCAATTGTAAAATAATAAAGAAAAAAGAAAACCTTAGAGTTGGTGATTCGAAAGGGGTCGATTGGAGGAAGGTGTTTGAGATTAACAGCAAAATTGGGCGCGTGGGAGCAATTGTTTTCCATGTTTATTTGTCCTGCGCAAGAAACGAGTTTGCAGTTTGAGATGACAGAATAAAAGGCAAAGTGGTGTTGAAGTTAAATGAAGAGATAGAAAAACAAACAAATGAAGCAAGCAACGACAAAACACCACCATACTGTTATGTCTCATTTTATCTTGCAATGCAGTGAAATGAGTCAGGGCCACAGTAATGGCACTTTCCTATTATGGTATGTTTGATTTTACACTTTTACTTATGTCCTTTCCGGAAATAACAGCTTCTCTAGACTTTTATAATCTATCATCTCCAGTAAAATATCTTTTTTTAAAATTTTAATATTTTTTATACTTAAAGTGTCACATCATTTTTAAATTTCCTTTATTTTTTATTTTAATAATAAATCTTATTTTAAAATCTTAAATTATTTTTTTAATCTTAAAAAATTATATATAAATCAATTTTGTGAAAAATTTATTTTTTTTGAAATAAATATAAATCTTAACAGTTCTTTTATAACGGAATCTTTATCTTAATCCAATAATAAATTTTAGAAAAATCAGATTTTAAAGTTAAAATCTCCTTCCAAAATCCTTTATTAAAGCTGCTATACTTTAATAAACATATTATATATATATATATATATATATATATATATATATATATATAAAAGTTAAGTGTGCAGTACAGTAGTATTTATGTTTAAAGGAATTTCAAATCCTAAAGAGAACAATA
>PYAF01004129.1:374374-390454 GCA_007407185.1 Glycine tomentella | reverse complement strand
AAGGTGAGAAGTCAAACTTCCAGATGAGAGCAAGCAGCATAAAGCCCAGCACTATTCGGATTGTTATAGAGACAGCATATATGGTGTAGTTCTTCATTCTCTGGAAGATGGCTCTACTTGTCAACACTGCACTCACAATCACACTCAAGCCAGGCTCCGTGAGGACTATGTCAGATGCACCTCGAGCTGCATCAGTTGCA
The DNA here is from genome assembly GCA_007407185.1 of Glycine tomentella. Lineage (NCBI taxonomy): Eukaryota > Viridiplantae > Streptophyta > Magnoliopsida > Fabales > Fabaceae > Glycine > Glycine tomentella. The sequence continues at coordinate 390,254 of PYAF01004129.1, read as the reverse complement.
TCGGCCACCGCAATTCCGATATCTGCTCTCTTCAGCGCAGGAGCATCGTTCACACCATCTCCTGTCATCCCACATATGTGATCCCTGTCCTGAAGTCTCTTCACAATCTCATACTTGTGCTCTAGATAGATGCATAATTTGAAATTAATTAATGATATAATTATGTATATATGCATGCATGTGAAAATTGAATTGAATTTACCAGGGAAGACACCAGCAAAGCCATCAGCCTTCTCAATAAGCTCATCAACTGGAAGACCAGCAATGGACTCATCCTTGTGCTCACCAAGGAGAGAGGAAGAAGGGTACATGTTGCTTCCCATGCCAAGCCTGCGACCAGTTTCTTTACCAATGGCTAGTTGATCACCAGTGATCATCTTAACGTTCACTCCCAGATTGAGCGCACGCCTTATGGTCTCAGCACTGTCATGCCTTGGTGGGTCAAAAAGTGGCAACAAACCAACAAACGTCCACGGTCCTCCTGCACTCTCCTTGCTCTTTTCTGGCACTTCCTGTGAATCCAATCCAATCCAATCCAATCAATTCAAACCATGATTTGCAGAGAAACACTAATAATAATAATAATTGAACTCACTTGTTTGGAAACAGCAAGGGAACGAAGACCGCGATCAGCAAACTTATCAATGATGGAAAGAGCCTTCTTCTTGACGTCTTCCCGAAGCTTGCAAAGTTCGATAATCTGCTCTGGTGCACCTTTGCTTACGCGGTGCCAGTTACCGTCGGTGTCGATGTATGTTATGGCTGTGCGCTTGTCGACTGGATTAAAGGGTAGGAAATGCACCTCTGTGATGCCATCTCTGGCCTCCTTTGGATCACCCAACATTCCAACAATGCAAGCATCAATAGCATCTTGGTTCTCCACCCTGGAGGCCCTAGCTCCAAGCAACATCACCGTATCCTTGTCAGCATCTCTGGCGAAAACCTCAATCAAACTCTTGTCCACTGTAAGCTTGTTGAGTGTTAGAGTTCCCGTCTTGTCGCTGCACAAAACATCCATTCCAGCCATCTCCTCAATGGCTGTCATCCTCTTGGTGATAGCACCTTGCTCCGACAGCCTGTGGGAACCAATGGCCATTGTAACCGAAAGGACTGTTGGCATGGCAATGGGAATCCCTCCAATGAGAAGCACAAGGAGGTTGTTGATTCCGCTCCTATACTTGCGTTGCTGAATTGGATACATGACAACAATCTCTATGATCATCCCAACAGCGATGGAGCAAATGCAGAAGTTACCGATGGCGGTCAAGACCTTCTGGAAATGGCCAACTTGGTTACAGCTGTCGACTAAATGAGCAGCCTTGCCGAAGAAGGTGTGGACCCCAGTGGCGATGACAACAGCCTCAATCTCTCCTTGCTTGACGGTGGAGCCAGAGAAGATTTCATCGCCGGGGTGCTTAGTTGTTGGCAGGGACTCGCCGGTGAGTGCAGACTGATCGATCTTCAGGGGATCTCCTTCCAAGAGACGAGCATCGGCTGGGATTATGTCTCCTAATTTGATGCTGATTATGTCTCCTGGTACCAGTATTGAAGCCTCCTCCTCCGACCACCTTCCATCTCTCAGAACCTTCGTTTTCGGAGCAAGCCCTGCCATCAGCGCTGCTGCAGCGTTCCCAGCGTTGTTTTCTTCAATGAAACTAATCGTTGAGTTCACAACTAGCAACACCGTGATTCCCACAAAGTCTTGCCAGTCCGGTGGCTCACCCTGCACCGTGCATTTATATTTTATTATCTTTTGTTTCAATAGAGAAATTCATTAATGCAGATCAATTTGTACCCCTCCGTTTGCCAATGCAATTGCCATTATGGCTGCGGCTTCCATCACCCATGAGAGAGGGTTCCACATAAAACCCAAGAATTTTAGCACCTTGCTTTCCTGATTGATTCAAACATACAATAAGGAAATATTTGTTATTAGTCTACATATTAATTAATTCAAAAACAGGAATATGAATGAATGAATGAATGAATGGATGAATGAGTTGATGATGATTGCCTTCTTTTCCTCTAACTTGTTGGGTCCAAAAACTTGCAACCTCTTTTGGCCTTCCTCATTTGAGAGACCTTCCTTGGAACAGTTCAGTTCTCGGAACACTTCATCAATAGGTATCCGCTCCTGCAAGCCAATCACATTGCATTGCATGTAATAACATATATAAATCTGACAATACAACACAAAACAAACAAGTTAGAAAGAAAAGGAAACAAGAAAACTAACGAGGTCAACTGCCTCTTTCTTTATGTTTTCGAGACTTCCCATGTTGTTCTCTAACTGTTATTATTACTAGTCACGCTCAGGTGATCGAGATTCAAAGAAAGAGAGAGAAGAAGAAGAAGAAGAAGTTAGTTTCTTATTGTTTAAGAAATAAGTGTCAAAGTACGTGTATATATAATATGGAAAGGAACACAACACGAATGATGATTCATTACTCTCTCTCGCGTGAGTGAGAGTTTCTCCTTGCAATTCTCTCTGCACTAAAATCACTCATTCCCATTCGTTCACTAACAAACTCGGTCTCTTCTCTTTCTTTTCTTTCTTGCATTCATTTAATTTTTTTTAACGAAAAAATTCAATTAAAATAAAATAGCGAAGCAGCGGGACTCGTGGTGTTTGACCCCGGTCATGCGCTTCAATGCACGTGGCAATTCATTTCATTACCTTCGATCTGATTGATAGCCTATTATACTTGTGGGGTTTTCTCCTCTACAATTCAGAAACAGAACGTGCACCCTGCATCACATGATTACATATTCCATGCACTTGGCACTGGCATAGCGTCCTTCCCTGTGGTCAAAGTCAAATGATATCGCATTTATGGACCTAGCTAGGCCGAATCCAATGATATTTAGAAACTCGGCCCAAACCACTTGGACTAACTTTCTGCCCCAAACAAAATCAAGTTTTTCTTTTAAGAGCATGTTTGAACTTTGAATTTGAGGCTTTCCTTTCTTGGACAACATTAATTAAAATAGTGTCTGTCCCAAGTATGAATGAGAATGATGTTCAAATCTAGTTTACAAGTAAAAGCAACACGGGTGTCATAAATGTATCCTCGACAATTTGGGTTCCAATGAACCAAAAATTGGAGTAGAACTAGATCTGCAGGGTAGTTTATTCACATTAGTTTTTTGTTTTTTGGGATCTTAATTAATTCCACATGACTAAAAACATTTGATTCCTGGTGTACTCATCATTATTTTCACTGTCGCAGTTTTAACTAGCATAGTTTCAAATTTGTCACTATCAGTACGTTATGTTGTTTCAAGTAGAGTTCCCCTCTTTTTCTACCACTTATATGATTCAGGCCAAATCGATTGAGGGCCTATTGCTTAGCATCTTAACTAGCTTAGACCGAGATATGATATGACCTTGATTTATGGTATCCTTTTTATTTTGGGGAATGGAAGGGAAGAGAAGAGATGAGGAGCATGTTAAGGCGAAACATCCCATCAAAGAGATTATGATTCAGCTACACCGAAAATATATTTTTCATAGTCATGTCCTTAAGATTATCAAATTTGTGCTTTAAACGGTTGTGGGAGACAAAATCAATTACCAGATAGATGAATAATCATTAGGCATGAGGTTATAATAGTGGAGTTTTTTGTCCCACCCACCTTTTCAAAAGATTTAAATTTACGAAAGTTAGATCAACATAGTAGTAAAAAATGATGAAGCGGAACATTTTAAGATTATAACAGCCATTCTTTTCACCCTGTGAGCAAATTTCGCATGCAAAAAGAACCCGCTAACAGACGCAAAAAACAGTAAACCCATTTTTGATTACATAATTACATCAGACAATTACAAACAGAATCAACTTAGTATGGGTTTCCAAAGTGCTAGTGCTCAATATTTTTACTGTTTTAACCCCCTCCCTGGTTGTTTTGGATTTTTAGCTTCATGCTTTAATTTTAATTTGTACTTGATAAATCTGGTAAATAATGCATTTATATTTGAAAAGAAATAGGTATAAGATTATCTCTTATGGCTAGAAAATGTGCATTTTATCTCAAAGTATGGTCACTACCTGCAATGTTTGACACTATTTTCTCTGTAGTCTGTACTATTCCTCTGCAATCAGAACAATTATATTATGACTTTGGCATGATTGCAATTTCAAGGGACATACTGGTCCGCGTTGTTGGAAACAAACATTGTCTTGATTGTAAGCATGGAAGACAGTCTCCATGCACATGCTTAAAGTTGCCGGATGAAGAATTAATTGCATCACAAAAGTGACAGATAAGTTTACCAATTTTTTTTTTTTATAAATTACACTTTTATGTTTGATATTCTCTATTTTTTTTATACAATATTTTTTTGTTAAATTATTAAATGATATTTAAGAAAAAAAGAGTTCGAATGTAACGTGAATTAAATAATTAAATTTATTTTATTAAATATAAAAAATAGGAATATCAAATATAATTTTAAAAAAATAAACACAGACTATACAAGTGTAATTTTCTTTTTGTTTTTTTTTTTTTCTAAAAAAGATTTAGTTATAAAAGAAAATGTGAAACTCATTCTGTTTTGATTCGTTTGCATCATGTGGACTTTTAACTATTGGCTATCGTATCAACTAAACAAGAGAAATGTTCTCGCAATAGATTGAAATTTTAATAATATACATGAACATAATGGTAAGACTAAACCATATGAATCAATCCATGTTTTGAGAATTGGCGAGGAAGCGATAGAGTAGAGATTGAGAGATTGTGGCATGGTTTTATAACCTCATTTTTTTACTTAATTATTAGTTACTACTTTTGCAATTGAAGTAACTGCAATATTCTGAATAGCTCAATTCACAACTTGACGTTGTTAAAGGCGTGTATTTCTTTATCATTTTGGATCTAGTACCTTTAGCTAAAGATATTAGACCTTATAAAGTGATAAATTATATTTAATGCTGAATTTTATTTCGAGTAAGATTATCTTGTTTGTAAGATATGTATGTGGAAAAAAAAAAGAGAATATATTTTCAAAGTTTTGTGAATTGTGGACACATAAATAATGCAATAAAATTATAATATATTTGAAATACAATTTTAATATCATTAATTGTACTTACTTGACTTGATGTCTTTTTAAATTGCACTTACAATCTTTTTAGTTTTTGAAATGCACCCACTTTCTCTTATTTTAGGAAGAGGGTGTGTTACTTTACTAAATGAAATGAAAGGTAAATAATCATTTTAGCATCTTTAACGTATAAATTGATGATAATTTAATTTTTAAAAGAATAATTTTTTTTTATTTAATCCCTCAATCAATAAAAAGTTCAACAATTTTGTTTTGTGGTTAAATATGTTGAATTATTATGTCATTAAGTTATAATGTTTAACTATCAATTGGACATTAAGTTGCATTTTTTGAGGACGAGATTGACATTAAATTACAAAATTTAGAAATCAATTTATCATTAAATTATATATAAGATATAATTGTCACATTTTTTACATATTTAATAACTAAATCAATTTTTTATTCTTTTGGTGGCTAAATTACTATCGGATTATACTTTTAAAATCAAGGTCATTTATCCTTAAATGAAAGAGAAATGTTAAAAATATCATCTTTAACACTTTCACTAGTATTTCTATAGATAAAATAAAATAATAAGATGTGTTACATTATGAAATATATAAGAGAGTCAAATGTCTATTTAAAAACACATTTTTTCAGAGAATTAAATTCACGTATTTTATAATAATTCACACACCTTATTCAATCAATTAAGTTAGACTGATTTAGTTACTTTTAGAACACTTTAGGAGGAGTAAATGTAATTTCTCCATTTTTATATTAGAAAAATGAAAAAGAGAATATAACAAGGGGCTTCATGAAATCCGGAAAAAATTAAAAGGAGTTGTGAATGTGGATTGTGAATGGATATATGTCTTGCGATTAGTAAAAAAGACTAGTATGTGGGTCAAAAGTTGTGCTTTTGCAGAGAACAAAGGATCGGGTATGGAAGGATACTTCAAAAGAGAATAGAAAAAGGTCGTCCGGTATGCTACCAACTAGAAAAAGCAAATGGGAAAACAATAAGAATGTTTATTGTTAAAGAAGTAATGCCCATCTTGGTCACTTCAAATTGGCATCCTTTGTCATTCATATTTGACAGTATTTGTAGACATTTCTTCAATACACACCAAAGGATTGACTTTATGTTTGAACAGAGTTTGATGCAAAAAAAAAAAAAAAAAATGTTGCTTGCTCTGTTTCCATCACTCTCTTCTCTTCTAATCATGGCTCGAGGTGGTTGTTACTATCGACTCCAGCGCCTGCTACTGCCAAAAATGTGGCTTTGTAACAACAATGCGTTAACCCTTTGTGAATGATTCGTCTTTACCTTCATAATGCATGGTTCTAGTTTTGTTAACAAAGATGAATTTGACTACTAATAAGATGATTAGCCCCATTTTTCTTTCCGTTATTTTTCATGATGTCTTTCTTTGCCACATAATCCATATAGTTTATAATAATGAACATTAAGCAAATAAAAATGATGACATAAATATAATGTCTAAGACAGACAGAGGTCCCACATCTATATTGCACTTTTGAAGAATTTTGGGCACCTATGACTATGAGTATTGCTCAGATTCAGATATAAACAAAAATAGAAGTTGGAAATTTGTAGTCTTTTGATGTTACTTACTAATGGTATCTATAATATAGTCCACATCATATATGCATGCGTTGTTTTTTGTATGATTGATTACATTCTGGTTCCACATGCTTGACCATTAATTGAAACTCATGGTAAAATTCTCCTATCCTATGGTACTAAGGTCTAAAGCACACTATATATTTTATTACATGGCGAGCATTAGTAAATAGTACCATCCCTCTTCCTGAAAAGGGGTCTGCATTGTTAATTTATAATATAGAGCTTAGGCTGAGTCAACAAAACTAAGCTCCATTGAGCCATAATCAAGCAGCTCCTGTATCATCTGTTCAATGTGATCATCTTGAAGAACTGGCTGAAATTGTTGCTGTTGTTCTGGCACTTCAACTTGTCCTTCCTCTTCTGGCCATCTAAACTCGGTGTTGTCTGAACTTGTTCCCGCAATGGCATTGCCTGAGTCGTTGGATGATCCTTGATGAGGCTCTTTCTGAGATTGTTTATGCTTGCTCATTTGAAGGGAAAGAGAGGCCATGTGACACTTGTGTAGCTTCGCAGTCAGAGTAGCAGAAAGGAGCTTCGAGGAAGATAACTGTGGCTCATTGGGATTGTAAGGGAAATTGGTGCGCGCTTTTGGTCCACACATCAACCTTGCTGCTTCATCGTACGCTCTAGCTGCATCCTCTGCCGTTTCAAACGTTCCTAGCCATATTCTAGTCTTCCTGTGAACAAACACCAAAAAACAATAATGTTAAATAAGTATGCAACAAGAATGTAGCAATTTACTTTGAGAAGGTTTAATTAAAAAGAAGATTACAAAAGAGGGTGGCGAATTTCAGAGACCCAAGAGCCCCAGTGCCTCTGGCGGACACCTCGATAGCGTTGTTGGGGTCTAGCCATGATATTGATGAAGATTGCTTCAAACTTGTTCGTGAAGCGTCTTTGAGAATGTGGTCACGGAGAGTTTGCTAACACTCATTTATATAATCGTCTTTTGCGGCTTTCTCCTCTCCTCTACAAATCATATGGCCCCACATAATTCCCTCCTTTTCCAAGCGGGGTAATTTAATAGGATCGGATTAATCTTAATTTACCTCTTTTTATGCAACTCATAATCAATTCATTCCTAAATACATACTCCATTAATACATAATTTTAATCAAGTAACTAGCTCAGCTTGGCGACTTTTAAACGTACGCCTATCACTCACCCAAGGTTTTACTGAGTACTTAAAGGCAGACAGACAGGTCAGAGGATGTTCAGAAATTATCACTTAATTGCTAAAAATTAATGGTATCAAGAGATTCAATTCAATCTGCGAGATTTTTTAATACACTCGTGTGAGATGCGTGAGGAAATTGTGATCAAGACATTGGCAAGAGAATCCACGCATTCACAAAATATATACTACAATAGTTAACTGCACTTTCTTCTCTGCTTTGACTTGATTTCAGTGTCATCTCATCTGTTTGTGTACACTTTAGTTGTGTTCCAAATTAATTAAAATTCAATATGTAGTAGTAATTAGGTATGAATAAGACAGACAATGATGATGCCTAAATAATGAAGTGTATATAGCTAGGTAGGTACTTTAATAATAACCTTCACAAGTGGTGTGTGTGTGTATTTCTTTGCTAATAATAACCTTGCGACGGCCATCATGTGTAAAAAAGGAAGTGAGGATGTTGGTATATTATTGAACATCTTTGAGGACGACATGGGTACGTGGCTCACATCACAGCTTTCTCAACACTACCCATATACCACAATGCAGGGTGATCAAAGACTGAACCCATGTTTGATGAATTTTTCAAGCCCATCCTCTGTTCGCTCGAGTGTTGAGGGCTTGTAGGGTAGTAGCTGCTATATTTGACCTCACTTTCATTACCAAATATATATCTATATATATATATATATATATATATATATATATATCCAAGTTATTAGCAAAAACATTATTGATTTTGACATATATGAATGTGGCACCCATATTATTTCCCTCGAGGCTTAGGTCGTTTTCGCTTGCCATTGCCAAGCTAGTTCCATCTTGGTAAAATTTGGGGCTTACCAACTCCATAAAATTATTCTTGTGTGAAACTTTATCTAAGCTGCTCTGTTTACTTCATCTCGCCCACAAGCGCTAGCGTAATGGGTATGCATGCAATTCTCACTGCAAAAGAATAAAAATAAAAAAGTCAATCAATTCAAACAAAAATTATCTATTAACGATGTATCATATTATAGCATATTTTTTTATTAACAATTTTATTTCTATCAGATGAACATTATATTAATGGGAATTAATTTAATGTCAAATCATTAATATATGATTTTTGCAGTGTCATGTACAAGGACGGAAAAGGCCAATATATGTTTGCAGATTCCTTCATTTGGTAATCACAGATAGTGGAAGGAAGGGAGCCTGTATCATGGACCCAGGTGGATTTTTAAGTTCTGTCCAAATTTAGACGAAAGGTAGAGGGAAGGACTAATCGGTAGCTTTTTCTGTGCAAATCGCAAAAATACCCTCATATACACTATATTTTATTTTTAATGTAAGGTATTTATGTCATTTTTCTTTCTTTTCACATTTTATAAATAATAAAAAAATACCGTCACATTTTTCTCAATTGACATAACCTTAATGTGAGATAGATTCTGTCTCTGATCAACAGGTTAGATTTATTTGTTAGTATTTTTTTAAATTTTATTTCTATATATGAGAGAGATTAAATATTATTATAATCTTAGAAATATTTTGATCTTTTGTGAGTCCCAAAGATCTAATTCAATTAAACTTATTATAATATCAATAACTTTTTATATAAAATGTAATATTATTATTCTAATTGTTGATTGAATTATTAAAATTTTTATTATTCTAATATTATTATGACAAGAACTTTCAATATATAATATAGTATGTTTAACTTAGAGATAAAATTACTTAATTAAAAATTATTAAATAGTAATAGTTAACATAACTTTTAGTGTGTAATGTAAATAGATAGAGTGTGTATGTTGGAATTCCTTCCTTTATTGATCAAGAATCATAAAAAGATAAGTGATAAATACCTTATCATCGTGTATACTAGAAGATGTTTGTTGGAATTCCTTCCATGAGTCCCGTGATTTTTCTTTACTCACTTTGATAAGATTTTTCCCGTATGGTGTTATTTGTCTTTTTCTATATGTGATCATTATTTCCATTATATACAATGGTAGGTTTTGCAATAAAACTATTTAATGGGGTAATAACTTACATAACTTTTAGCAGTATAAGTAGATACAATGCATGTGTTGAGATTCCTTCTTTAATTGATTTAGAATAATAAACAAGTAAGTGATAATTATGCATTGTTTATACTAAAAGTGTGTGTTGGAATTCGATCTTTTTCTCTAGTTCCATGGTTTTTTGGTACTCACCACTTTGATAAGATTTTTCATGTATGGTATTAAATATTTACATGCACGATATACTATTATTAAATAATATTAGAGATATTTTATAAAACTTTTTTAAAAAGTAACAAAAAAAACTATAAGAACTAAAATAAAAAATATAATATTTACAAAAAATAAAAAATATTTAAATCTACTTTTAAACATGCTGCTGGCCCTGAATTGTCCATTCAATAAGCCAGAACATCATAACAACGTGTTCATTCCCATCCATGAGTATGTTTGGAATTTGAAAATATGATGCAAAGTCATTTTGTCGACAGGATTCAGGACAGTTGTTTTCCCTTCAGATTTACATTGAAACTCTTGATATAGCATTTTTAATTGCAAACCAAACATAATCATGGGCATGTTCACAACAACCCTCTGGCGACATTGTAGTTACAGACTTTTTGTAAAACCTTGTTCCTGCACAAGTCCTCTGCAATTCCAGAGACACATTTGCTTTGCAACCTCTTATGAATTGCTGAAGACCTTCTTATTATGCTTCTCCAATGTAATCTGTTTACTTTGAGAAGAACACACACACTGTAAAAACTTTTATTGTGGGTGGAAGATCACGGAATCATATAACCTTCCAGAACTAATTGACAACCATTTTTTTCCCAATTTATACTTTCCCCTGATAGTATCATCTTCTGCCGTACGTTCATTATAAATCTGTCACAAATCACAATACAACCAAATAGAATGGTTGCTAGTTGCTAGTACTACAATTAATACATATGGAGAAATTAAAACATTTTTTTAACATTTTAAAAATTAATCACTACTCATTCCCACCTTTTGGTTAGTTCTAATTACACGTGAAAGCATCTCTATCCGAACATCTGTATTCTGGTAGCTCTGATGAGCGAAATCAAGAATTATGACAGAGTGAAAAGTTTAATTTGCTTTTAAGAGAATGAGAATCTTTTGTCTTTTGATATTTTTTTAACTCAATCGCGTGCATTTCATATGCTGTTAAAGTTAATTAACAGTAAATTGGATGCAGAAAGAACAGAACAATGAGATATATTAAATATATTAAAATAAGAGTATAATGTACTTATGTTCTTTTGAATAAATTAATTTCTTAATCAATATTTATAAGAAAAAAATAAGAAGGTAAAATACCTTAAACTTTTCATGAGCTAAAAGCAAATTATTTACCTTAATTTTTTGAGGAATTAAATGAAAATAACTTCTAAAAAATCTTGTGAATAAGTTGATCAAATTTTAGCTCATGTGAAAAGTTCAATTCATTTTAATTAGGGTAAAATATGTTTGAAAATTCAAAATATAAAAATCACACGACTTAATGAAAAAGGAACTGCTGAAAATTCTCTCATCTGACTAAAAGTAAATACTTCTCGTAACTTGAGATTTTTCTGTTTCATATCTCCTAAACAAAATACTAAAAAATTTATACGAATATCTAATTAAAAAAAAACTAATGCGGTAATCTTGTTTCTTATTTTTCATAACCTTGCATTAATTTGTTTTTCTTTTTTAAGATTCTTATGATAATCTTAGTTACCTGGAGGCTGGGATATACTAACAATCCCCTAAGGCTCTAACTAGTTTAGAACTTGTTATCATTATTTTATACTTGACTTCTACTTCTAGAATCTAGATGACCAAAAAAGTGCTTTTGAGTGCCAGCATTTTAGCAACCAAGCTAGCGAAAAAGCAAAGATTACGCGTGCTTTTATAATCATGTATAGAAATCATAAATAGGCAGGGAGTGATAATTTTCAATGAGAAAAGACTTTCCATAGAAATGTATTATATATGTTCCTTTCTTCAGATCTACTCAAAGATAATTTGTCAAAAAAAAAATGGAAGTGTTTTATGATCATCTGTCCATGCATGCATCAGAAAGGCCCGTAGAAGGTTAAGGTTTTGAATTAGTCTTTTCTTCTGTAGTGGATTTCACTTTCAGCTGCTCGCTCAACTTTCCCTTGTGATTTGATCTTAAAAAATCATGGGACTGAACGGATCCGTTCTTTAGGATCTAGATATATGCATGTGTTACACATGTACACTTTCGTTTCTTGCCGGTCATTTTCGTTTTTACCTCATTCGGCTGTTAAATTAAAAAATCTAAATAGTTAAGAGGATGATATATTAGGGTTTTATTTTCTTTCTTCTTTTTTTTTTTGGCCAAACATGTACAAACACTGCTTCAAAGGGGTGTAATAGTTTGCGGAGGAATGGTCACATAAACATGCCAAAATTACGTAAAAACAGTGATCTATAACAAAAAGATCTTGACATGTCACTTTATCTTTGAAAGATGATGATAACGCAAGCAGTGATCGAAATGTGAGCATGTACGGACAAGCCTCCTAGCTTCAATATAATTATACAAAAAAATCATCATGAATGATCTATAACAAAATAACATCGGCATCATTTGAATCCCGTGCATGTGATACAAATAACAGCGACAAATGAATTTAGCAGTATACCATCAAAGAAATTCACCAATGATCTATAGCAAAATAACATCTCCATCATTTGAATCGATCTGTACGTGTGTTACAAATAGCAGTAATAAATGAACGTACGTGTATACCATCAAAGTACAAAAAGTAAACAAATATAGTATTCTCCTTATTTCTTTTCATAAGATTTATCTTTTTAATTTATTTTTATATAGTAAATTAAACATTTATCATTTAAAAAAGCATTATACTTTATTTTTTAACACACATGATTTCTCCGATCCATGTTGATAACAATGATATTTTTCTTATATAATTTTTTTTACTTAAATTTAGAAATATTGGTATGGTGCACAAGAAAATTGTTAAAATAATTTATGAAAAAAAAACAATGGAATAAAATTAGTTGTTGGACTAGTGCCCGGTTGAGTAGGTCAAGTCACAAATAACCAACTTACACTTGTATGGATGGCCATTTGATATGACCTACTGTCAAAAATAGGCTTTAACATTAACAAAAATGGAGAACTTCTTTAAAGTTGGGTTAAATTTTTCTACAGTCCTAATCCAATCATAACAGACGTACAAACATGCAAAAGAGTTCATTATAAAATTAATTCCAATGAAATCGCTTAAGTAGATTGATTAAATTAAGGAATTGTTCTGTTTTTTTTTTCCATTAGAACTTTAACTAATATGATGAGTACGTGGTTTAAATTTAACCATTGTTACTTATATAATGATTGTTTATGAATAAAAAATTATATTATAATGATAAAATGAAATTAAGTACAAATAATAAAAAAATTGAGTTACTTAAGTTATATCATTTACCTCAAAAAAAAGTTATATCATTAAAATAAAGTGTTAGTAAAGTTATTTTAAAGAATAAATTGATTTTAATGACATGTTTAATTACTCATAAAAGTACGTTTGTATATGAAAAATTTGTCCCAACATTCAATTTTATAGAAATAAGACTTTATTATATTTACAGATTTATAAACTTAAGTTTAATTCAAATTTAAATTTATAAATTTTAATCTAAACATTCACTTAAGCATTTAAAATGAATTACTTATTAAATTAGAGATGCTCTTAATAATTGAATGGAAAAGTCACATCCGCATGTTCCATCAAATGTAAAGTATATGTTGTAATACAGTAGTTTCTTTGGTCTTACATGTAAGTGTTGCTTGAGGGGAGTTCACGATCATGGGCAACAAAATTTGCAAATTTCTTTGCCTAACATGGCATCAGATATTTGCAACCTCTGACACATGAGCTTGACATTTTAACTCAAATGTCCAATCCAAATGCCAGGATGTGAATTAGGCATCTGAATTAATGTAAAACACCATGGCAAACATTTAAAAAAGTTCAACACAATGAAAAAAGTTAATGACAGAAACAGGCGAAGAACCGAAAAATATGTGAAAAACAGAATAACAAGTTAAGAACAGAGAGAGAGAGAGAGAGAGAGAGAGAGAACAAGGGAAAGTTTCGCTAATTGTTTATGATTTTCGGGTAAACTATAGAGCATTGCCGGGGGGATTTAGAGTTGATTCTAATGTAGTATGTCTGGTTAGTCTAATGGTCATTTTATTCTTACATCGTAATTGGATGCAGATTCCCATGGTCTTGCAAAATGTTACATTAGTCACAAGAACTAAATTTGAAGTTAAAAATTGATCTCTTAAGTATTAATAAACGGCAATACGGCATAGTTTATATTGCTGCATGCAGCACCGTGTCGATTATATGTATACAACAAAAACGCTGTTGGGAAAAAAAATTGAATGTCACATGAAGTTTTTGTGAGTTTAAAAGGCAGTCAAATTTCCCTTGTATCTCTCAACTCCATGAGAAGATGTTTCATTCCCCTGATAGAGTAACTAGTTAGACTCCAATAAATTAAAGGAAAAAAATTTAATTATATTAGATATTTTTATTAGAAGAGGGATCAAACTATACTATTCTAGCTTTGATAATAATCATATCATTTTCATAACTTATATAGAAAATGATTTTTAATAATATAATTCTTGAATTACATTTTTATGTCATCAAAATTATATATGTTAAATTTTGTTAAATTGAACAACAAAAACATAATCAAATTATTCATGTTTTAATATATTTTAAAATATTTATATTAAATCTTTTAATTTATATAAATGAGATAAAAAAAATAATTTATATTAATATAAAATTTTGTATATATAATTTATGTGAAAAAACTTTTAATCAAATAATAAATTTTCAAAATATATTATTCAATTCAAAATTTAAAAATAATATAATGATTATAAAAATTATATTAATATAATTTAATCCTCCTCTTTCTATTATTTATGGTCTGAATGATATTTCTATTATTTAGGAACCTCTAAAACAACTCTTTCACCCTGCTCACTCGGAAACTAGAGCCTAGATGGTGATTGGTGACGACCTTTTGGTCCAAAAGTTTATACGCTAATGTGTTTTTACTCAATCATTGTGATCTTTCTTTGAATTCATTTCTAAAAAAAGTGCGATATAAGTTGAGTCTGCGACAGTACATTGTCACAGATCTTCAATTAAGGAAAAACTAAACAAAACGATACCCCTAATTTTTTTTTGGTAACATCTTACTTAGGACTTTAGATTCTTTGTATTTTTTGGAGATCTAATTCAATTTTTTTTCACAAATTGTTTATATATTGTTAAGTGAGTTACATCCGACAATAATATCCAAATTTAATTTTGTATAATGAGTAATATATAAAAAAAGAAAAATATATAATAAAATAAACAATGTGACAAAAAATAAAAAAAAAATCAGATTGTAAATTTTATAAAACTACATTATATAAAAATTTAACTAAAAAAGAAAAAAAGTAGAAGAAACAACTAATATATAAATCTATATTATTTTTATTTTAGTCATATTTTTTTAAGTAAAAGTTTCGAGCGTTTCTTCGCTGCATGCATTATTGCTGGTCAAAAAGTTGTTCTATCTTCTAAGAGGAACTAATCAACAAAACATGTAAACATCGAAAGAGATTAACCTGACAAGGACATCTAGATTCCATGAGTCTATAACAAAATATAACCGGATTAATATTTTTATTATTTTATTATTTTTATATAAAAATTACTTTCTTAAAGAAATTTAAAAATAATTAAAAATAACCATTTATCAAACATGAAATACATCTCAATTAATTTGTTGGTGTATAATAATCGCAAGATTCAAACCTAATTTTTTGGTGTATAATAATCACAAGATTCAAACGTATGACTTTATATATATTATCACAACTCTTACTATTAAAGGAATTTTAGTGGGTT
>PYAF01004129.1:345314-374274 GCA_007407185.1 Glycine tomentella | reverse complement strand
ATTTGTTTTTATGGAATATCACTTTTTTTTGTCATGGAAATAATATTGGACGTATCTAATAGTTACTTTTATATAAATTTTACAATAAAAAAATATTAAAATCCTTGTAAATAAATAAAAAAATATTTTTACAAAATTTGAAAAATAGAGAAAATAAATTATTTGAATTAAAACTCATAATTAAATTTTGATAATGTATCTAAGTTGAAAATTTAAAAAAAAAATTGAATGATTATATTAATCTTAAAATTCGACTTATTTAATTTAAAATTAAATAAATTTTAAGAATAATTTTTAAACTAAATAAAATATAAATTAAAATAAAGCATTTAACAGGAAAAGTTATATAATTTGATAGAAAATCAAATAATTCCTAAAAATATTTTTCCTAAAAATGAATATTTATATGTATAAGATAGAAATTTTGACTTGGATCATAAATTTTAAAAGGGATGTTTTCAGCAAGTGTTTCTACACTACACTGGAGTCAAACATGTAAAAAGTTCCTCAGAAAGAAGAAAACAGAATAAAAAGGGTGGTGGGACATGGCGATGCCCAGTCCACTCATCCTTTGGGCTGCTTAAAAGGAGTGAACAGCGAAAGAGGCATTAGAGAGATAAGGGCCCGGCCCGGCCCAAAGTCTTTCTCATTTTCGAAGGAAACATTACCTACCTTACCTTGAATTTGATTTGTCGACCATGGTTTGGTGCGTGTACAAATACATCTAAATAATCAGCGTATGGATAGAGTAAATGTACAGAATTTGAATACAGAAAATATCAAACTAAGGCAATTAAATTGATTTTTTTATTTAATCGAATTTTAAAAACCAAGCTAATCAAATTAAAATTAAAGAGTCGAGTTAATTTGAGTTTAACCAAGGCAATTTTCTCCGCTGTCATCTCGTATAATGCATGTTTGGAACAATGTCAGTATGTCACATACTCATCTTCCAACACAAAAATCCCGTCAAATTCACCGAAACAATCCAGAAGAGAAGCTATATTATAATATACATTTAAAGGAACACATGAATATGCAAGACGCGATGCCAAAGCAAACTTGAACATATATTATTAATTTTTTATTTTTTAACGATACGAATAGCCAATATAAGTAATCAATTATTTATTAATTATTGATATTTTACATTTTAATATATTATAAAACACTTATAATAATAACATTTACAATCTAGAAAGTGCAAATATTTAATAATTCACTTCGTATACAGTAACAAAACGGAAAAACGGCAGATAAGAAAAAGGAAACAGTCAATAAAATAGATGGGGACAGTATAAAGGAAATAACAGGGTTGGATTTTCAATATTCTCAATGAGATTGAGATACTGATACATCATATGTAAGAAGAAGGTAAGGATGAGAGACTTAATAACGTCTCTCACTGTGCAAAAGTAATTTTCATTCTTTAGATATATTATTTTTAAATAGATAACTCATATTTTTCTTATTTTTTCCTCTTTATTTCTCTCTTTTTTAACTTACCCTTCCCTTTTTTTTCATATAATTTGGCGTTGAACTAATAAGATATTTACTTTTCTGACCGCTGCTTTAGATTTAATGTCCTATTCCTTTGAAATGTTTGAATTAGAAGTAAAACAGAAAAAAGAGATGAAATAAGAGAGGGGAAATAGAAAAGATAGAAATAAGGGAGAAATAAAATAGAAAATTATATTGTTTGAATGGATAAAAAGGAAAAAAAAATAAAGATCTTTTTCTATTTATTTAAGTGAGACATGGCAGATAAAAGTAAATAGATAAATTTGTTGTTGGAAATTAATATTTTATACCAAAATAGGGAATGACTCTGTTTCCATATGTGATGGAAAATAATTTTTTCTCTGTTTGCAAAATCATGTATGGTTGTTCACTTTAATTATTATGATATCCGATATACATATGAACAAAAGATGTTCATTTTTTTTCTCCGTTTGTAATTAGTGGTGACCACTAACAACAGAGATAGCTATAACTTTCAAATAATACAAACATATAAGGAAAAATAATCACACTATACAATTTTGGGTGAAAGAAAGTGAGTGAAATTCATCATTTTTTTTGTTGGGTAACGATTCTTTTTAATGTGACACAAAAAGAAAAGAGGAATATCAAAAAAAAAGTTATAAAAAAGATAAGTTTTTTTAAAAGTATAAAAAATTTAAGTAAAAGTGAGTATATGAATATAATTACCTAATATATAATGCATGAAACAGGAAAAAAAATCTTTGTAGTGTTTATTTTAATGAAATATAATATTTACGATTGTTTTAAAATTAAATATTAATTTAGTATTATTGGTTAATCTGATTATGAGCTGATACTAAAAAAAATGATTTTACTACTAAAAAAAATTGAAATTTAGTTTATGACCCTAATAATTGGCAATAATTGAATTCCTGAAAATAGCATTATTATTAGTAATTTAATTTCTAACATTACTAAATATGTCAATATCTAAGTTTGAAAACAATTATTAATTAATCAGTTTATTTTTTGACGTTAAGAATTGAATTAGACTAACGCACATCAAAAGTGATGATTTTTCAAATTAAGGACTTTCACAATGTCAAAGATTAAATTGATTGAAAATCGTCATAGAGTTGATGATTAAATTTATTTTTCAAAATGTCGAAGACTCGAGATTGATCATGTTAGTCATAATGAATAAATATATGTTTAACTAATTACTTATTATAATTTCATTTTAAAACTATAAATATGACAAAATAATTAAATAGTACAGATATCATATTCGTACTAAAAACAAGAGTACGTACATGCATCTAAAAAAAATTAAT
This sequence comes from Glycine tomentella, assembly GCA_007407185.1. Classification (NCBI taxonomy): domain Eukaryota; kingdom Viridiplantae; phylum Streptophyta; class Magnoliopsida; order Fabales; family Fabaceae; genus Glycine; species Glycine tomentella. Next base: position 371,455 of record PYAF01004129.1, on the reverse strand, counting down.
AATTTGTTTTCCTCAACGCGTATATAATTAATAATTTATAAGAGGGGAGGCATAAGTTAGTGGAGTTTGTTGCAAAATGATAATGCCCTTATAGAGATTACTTGCATGTTCTTGAACTGTCATTTTCCTTTCATGTGTCTCGCGCACCAAACCAGGAGGGTGGCTCAAAAAATGTTTTTAAAACCAGTTGTTAAACCGAACTTATTTTTCCTCTGGCTACGTTCCTAAACTTCAGAAACTAGCATAGAATAAAAATTATTCAAGACTGTTTCTTTGTCTGTGCATTTTCTAGGTACTGAAGAGTTACTTCATTATTTTTCCCTTGGAAATAGAAGTGACTAACGTTATATTTCTCTGTTTCAAAATCTAGATGATAACATAATTAAGCGGCGCTGCACTTGTAAGAAAAATTGATACAGTTGAAAGCCTGGAAAAAAATGAGTAGAGCATGCAATGAGAATGAAAGAGATGATCCTAACAGTAGAATTCTCAGAACATGGTCATAATATAATGGCTTTGATTGTTCCTGCTTCCAACCTTCTTGGTTAAACCAGTCTACTATTACTATTATTATAAGTTGATTTTACAAAATTGGATCAGCTAAAAAATTGACACGTTTGCTGTTTTGTGGTTTTTTTACTTTTATTTTGCTTTCTCTCTCATTTTTTTTTCTTTATTTTCTCTCTCCTCCTTCCTCTTTCACTCCCTCTTTTCTCTCTCTTCCGTCCTCCCACCTCTAATTAATACAGGATTCTTGTAATTTATACTAATATTTAATATAAATATTCATTACATAAAATACTAAAAATAAAATTAATAAACTTCAATTCTATTTAGAAAATAATATTAAACATATATAAGTAACCGTATGTAAATTTTGTCTTAAGTGGTGCACAATTTAGAGTGGATTATTAAGTTTTCATGAAACTCATAACGTATTTGAAAATGTGGGCATTAATATTTGGAGCTGTTATATAATGTCTTTTGGGCTATCTTGCCTCTTTGACGAGCTCTTCCTTCCTCTGTTTTTTTTTTTCCGATATATATATATATATCCTTCCCCAAGTTCCTCCAAACTAGTATATATAATCGATCACCATCTTCAACATTCTTGATTTTTATCACTCTTTTATTACTTGTAGGGCTAAAGTCAGCTCTTCTAACTTAGAAATGTCTATATTAAAGGCTTGCTGTAAGAGCTTTTAAGTGAGATTAATTATAGTAAAATATACTTAGCCTCTTCCAAATTTTCATCATCCACCTTTATGCTACTTAGAGATTTTCACCCAAAAACAAAGTTCTAGAGAGAACAGCCCCAATTAAAATCTCCCAATTAATAAAGTGAATATAACTTTAACTTATTTACCTAAAGGGAAAGATACTAAAAAAATAATATTTAATCTGCATGATATGGCACTATCGCGATAGATGGCATACATACAGGTTACAGCCGTATGTAGGAAAGTGAAGAAAGAATAAAAACAAAAAAGAAGAGTCTAATTAGCCTAACTGAGATGTTGATGTCAAATCAAATTTCTTAGCCTACATTCATTGAATACGACCGACTATCTCTAGTTTGATTATCGTATAAGATCTTATGAACAAGACGCAGTTTTTGCTTCAAAACTTAACCTGATCTTTGAAAAATAATATACAGCTCCACGTGGTCCATGTAAGCCCTTTGTATTGGTGCATATTTAAAGTGTTTCTTTCTTGGTGGAGAGGCAAAAGTAAAGGTTCTTAATATTTTAACGAAGAAATGGTGCGGTGAAGACTGAGGCATGCCACCACAAGCAAAATAGACAGCCCAACCAAGGTGATATGCCACATTTGGCAACAATATACCAGAATCCATGTCTGCAAACATCACAGATATTCCCACTGTCGCTTCAGCATGCATATCCCGTTAGTTAGTTTGAGATTACTATGATTATTCACTGTTATAATCACTACATTTTCAGTTACTTAGCCCCATCACAAAACATATTTCATTCATGATTAATACGAGATTAAGTTGTAAACATCAGGCAGATATGGACCTACAAATTTGTGGACCCCCCCTCCCTAACATATCTTGTAGGTAAGAAATCAATGGCAGCGATCAAAATTGAAGCTTATTATATATTTCTTTTGAAATGATGTGAAAGCAGAGCTGAGTGTCATTGTGCGGCTTAATTTCACATGCCTTTGCCTCACCTACTTCTCCAACTGCAGGTGGGTCAAAGTTAGATAATCACAACCATTAAATTTATGTACATTTGGTGGACCAATCTTGCACAAGAATTAATAACAACGACACTCACTTGCATCCAAGTTTCTACATGGTGTGGACCTTTGTCACCCAAAATGAGAGACAGATATATACCTTGATCCCAACAGTCCCAGGTTGACAATTAAGTGCACTGTCAAATATAACTACCATCACTGATCGACAACCTTATTGCATACCTTTATCTTTTTCTTAATCAATGAGACTGAGAAAGGAAACTGCAATAACCCACATCTCAATTCTGGGAGTATAAGACGCCTACAGTATCCAGAAGCCAGTAGGATAGCGCTAACGCATAATAAAGTAGAATCTTGACCAAAATATATTTAAAACATCATTGGCCAAGTGAAATTAACTCCACTTATTAATTTATTTAGAAGTTTGCTTATGTTTTTTGGCCAAGCTAGCTGACACATGCAGACCCTTGAATGGATATTTGTGAAATCCAATTTTAAACAGCTAAAATCAGTGAAGAATATTGATTGGCTCCGCAGTTAATTGAGAATGTGTGGCTGCATTATTTAGTTTCAAAGTTGTTTACCTAACTTTCCTACCCTGCTAAGTCTACGAGCTTTATGCCACGAGAGAGATTCCATTGGCTATACTACTACAAATAAGCAAATATGAATTTCGGGGGAATTAAGTTTTAACTTCCAAATAAACCCAGAAGAATCCATTAATACGAATCAAGGCAAAAAATATCAAGACACGGACTCTGGTATGTGGCTAAAAATGTATTTACAGCTGTTGCAACTAGTGATACATGAACACAAAGAAAACAAAGAAGAAGAAAATATAAAAAGCTCTTGGTCAAATTAAAGAGAAATTAAAGACAATTAATATGGGATATGATTTAACATGAAGAAGGTTTGCACTTAGAGTTTGAGGGACAAGTCAAGCTTGTGCAACTGATCCTCTTGTTTATTCTTCAAATGGTTAATACTATCCAACCAGTAACCTCCAAATCCTTCTGGCACCAGCCTTGGAGAAAACTTCCCTAACCGTGGGACTGGGATGCCACCAATCAAAGATGATTCACTTTCTGCCCCAATTGGTGGTTGTGAGAACATAGAATGCGCCTGAATGCCAAGTGACCTGTTATAGGAACCATGCAAAGGCAGAGAAGCCATGCTGATGCTGGAGTACCTCCGTGCAAAATCTATGGAAACTGCAGCACCAGCTTTGTGTCCTCTTTTGGCCAATGTTCTTTCACGCTTATGCGCATTCTGGTGTCCCCCAAGTGCCTGCGAGCTATAAAACTTCCTTTGGCAGTAGTTGCATGAGAATATCCGGGGCTCCAATTCATCACCATGTCCATGACTAGATTCTGAGGAGTTCATGGACAAATTTGTATCAATAGAGTTGATGAGGTTGAGTTCTGGCTTTGACTCATCATCACCCCCTGAATCTTTACTAGGGAGACTTAGATCCAGTGGTGCAAGGTGTGGAGCAGACTCATGGGGGTGTTCTTTGTCCTCCTTCTTCTCCTTCTGGGTATCCATGGAAGGTACTTGCGGCTTTGAGCATGGTGGTGGAGTCTCTAAAAATGGAATGTTCAGATTTTCAGATGGACGTGACTCTGACCATATAAGGTCCATCTAGGAAGGAATTTGCAAGGGTTTCCTTCAAATTTTGGTTTAACAAGATCAAAGATGAAATTTATAAGTGATGTAAGTACAATAAATGCTGTGTTATGTATGGAAGTAGCTAGTAGGCATCACTATTTTACAGTTACAATGTCTTAATATAGCAAGACCTAAAAAGCAAGACATCTGTTTGTGCTCAGAGAGAGAGAGAGTTTATTGTTTGATTGGAACTTATGAGGAACACCCATGTACAACTTTTGCTTCCGCATATCCCATTGGCTGTTTTTTTCTAACTCTTTGTTTGTCTTCCCACTTGTCTTTTTTTTACATTTATTGTCTTTGGGTCTGCCTTTTTCGGTTTATTCATGTCCATAGTTTATGAATTGCTAAAAAAATCCAAGGTAAGATCAGTACGTAGCTTACTTTTGAAACTCAGAATTATAGTAGGACTTACAAAAAGTGTGCTGTACTGTCTATATTTCTTAATCCAGCCGGTGGATTTGCTGTATCTATACAGAAACTATTCTATCTTTGTCCTGTTTAATAATTTGTTTTTAACTCATGATCGGAAATTCAATTGTCCACGTACGTTCTCCCAAATATTATTCTTAAGAATTTGATTTTTATTTTCATATATCATTTTTAATGTATAATTTACACTTTACACCACTTTAGTGCATCGGCATCAACATTGATAACACCTTTAACCCAAGATAATTGACATGAGTGATAAATGAACCAATAATAGATACCAGGGGTTAAAAAAAATGGAAAGAGAAAGAGAAAGGAAATAGGAAATAAGATAAAAGAAAAAATGGGAAAAAGAAAGAGGGGAAGATAAAGAAGAAAATAACTAAAAAATGATCATTTAAAACATAGAGATAACAACAGGTCTAACTCTCCATCAAGTTTATAATTTTTCTTCATTCTATCCTAAGACACACCGTCTGACAATCTATATCTCATTCTATTAAGTCTTGTTTACTTACCTTTTCCTAGGTAAGTTTCAGTCTCATTGTTCTTCAACTTTTGTTGGTTATCGTTCTCATTTCTTTCATTTCCCTTTCTTCTTCTTTTTTCACCATCTTCATGTAAATTTCATATGGACAGAGCCATATGTTATTCTATCAGCTAATGAGATGTCAAGATGTATGAAATTCTAAAAGTTAACTAACATAATGATTAAATTTCCTAGTTTGATAGAAAAATTCACAACAAAAAAAAATAATGACAAAATATTAGGATAAGATTAGTTTGTTATTTTGATATTAGGATAAGATTAGTTTCTGCTGTAACCTTGGTCTATATATTCGACCTTTAACTCATCAAATGAATTCAAGCTGCTAATTGAAAGCACTTCTTGTTATGGTATCAAGAGCTTGACAATCCACAAACCTTTTTTTTCTCTTTCTTCTTCCATCATGTCTTATGTACCAAGAACCTCTAAAGTTTTTGATCCTAAATCACCTTTTTATCTCCATCATTCAGATTTATCTCCATCATTCAGATAACCCTGGAGTTACCCTCACTACGGTACTCCTTCGTGGTCAATCCAATTATGATAATTGGGCAAAACTTATAAAGAATGCCCTTAAAGCCAAAAATAAACTTGGTTTCATTGATGGGTAACATGAAGAGGTGTACATCTTGTGCTCATCATCTGCATTTGTCAATGCCATTTTTCTTTTGTCTTTCAGGTGGTTAAATCATTTTTTTTTTTGCTTTTGCCTTTTTAGGTGGGTAAGCCATTTTTGTTATGCATTTCAAGTGGCTAAGTCTTTTTTTTACTTCTGCCTTTTTTAGGTGGTTAAGCCATTTTTTTCTATCTTTCAGGTGGTTAAGTCATTTTTTTTTTGCTTTTACCTTTTTTTAAGTGGTTAAGCCATTTTTCTTCTACATTTCAAGTGATTCAGTCATTTTTTTTTGCTTCTGCCTTTTTAGGTGGCTAAGTCATTTTTCTTCTGCCTTTTTAGGTGGTTAAGCCATTTGCTTCTGCCATTTAGGTGGTTAAGCCCTTTTGCTTTTGTCTTATGGTGGTTTAGCATATTTGCTTCTTTAAGAGGTTAAACCTTGTGTTATGACTTTTGCTTAATGGTTAAGTTTGCATTTGTTGGCTTTGATCAACGTGCATCGCTCTTTAGCTCTCTTGGTTTCTCCCACAAAGTATTCATGCAACTCTTTTGTGACAGCAAGTCAGCCATCCATATTGCTTCCAATTCATTTTTTCATGAACGTACAAAGCACATCGAATTGGATTGTCATTTTGTTCATGAGCATGTTCTAAATAAGATTATCTCCACACAACATATTCAGACAAATTTCTAGCCTGCTGATATTATGACATAGGCTCTCGGCTCCAAACAATTCAATTTTTTAGGCATCTCCTCCCTCCATCCTCCAACTTGAAGTGGAGTATTAGGATAAGATAAGTTTGTTGTTTTGATATTATGATAAGATCGGTTTGTTATTTTGATATTAAGATAAGATTAGTTTGTTATTTTGATATTAGGATAATATTAGTTTGTTATTTTGATATTGGAATAAGATTAGTTTATGCTCTAACCTTGGTCAATATATTCGACCTTTAAGTCATCAAATGAATTCAAGCTTTCAATTCAAAACACTTCTTGTTAAAAAAAGTGCAATTAAAATTAAACAAAGTTTAATTGTACTGTTAGTTCTCTTATTTTGATATTAGGATAAGATTAGTTTATGCTCTAACCTTGGGAAGGATCTTCTTTGACTTCTTTTTTTTTTGCCCTTTCCTTCATTTTGTAATATATTTTGGTTTCCAAACAAATGTTACACATTTTTAGAAATTAACTTTTTTGGATATGAAAAAATTTATTATCTTTAAACGTCCGTTAAATGTGTGAAGCTTAAATCACCCAATCCCTTTAATCCTGAAACCCTTTGTGCAAGTTTCATCGATTTCACCCTTTTTTTGCATATTTGTGGCCATCGATTCCTTCATATCAAGCATCATTCCTTACCCTATCACACTACTTAAGTGGCTCCTTTTTGTTTGGTAATTTTATCCTTTCAATTCTTTTGCTTAATCTTTTATTCAAAATCATTGTTCTTCAACTTTTTGTTAATTGTTGTTCTCATTTCTTTCAATTTCCTTTCTTCTTCTTTTTTCACCATCTCCATGTAAATTTCATATAGACAGAGTCATATATTATTCTATCAACTAATGAGATGTCTTTAAAAGTTAGTTAACAAAATCATTAAATTTCTTAGTTCGATAGAAAAAATCACAAAAAAAAATAATGACAAAAAATGTGATTAAAACTAAACAAAATTTAATTATACTTTTAGTTCTCGTATATGTTCGATTTTGTGAATTTTGTTCTTCTATTTTGTTTTGCAAATTAAATTTTTGTACTATTTAGTCTACTCATTCACATAAATCAAATGTTTAAGGGAATGCTAAATTGCTAGTATAGTAGAGTGAGAGTCATTGTTATATGAGAGTCTTGTGTTGTGTTGTAAAATTGTGAGAAATTACTAAAAAATACTTTTGGTTGAATTGATCGATAAAAGTTAACATTTCATGGAAATCTCTTATAATTAATTCGGTCATGCTTATACATCATTTAAAAAGCATTACTTTTCTCTAATTTAGGTGAACGTGAGTAATTTTTTCATAATGACAATTAAATTGGAGAACCTAATTAAAAATTAAATTAAAAAATAAAGGATTCAATTAAAAATAAAAAATAAAAAATTGGTAAAAACATGAAATCATGAAAATAGTTAAACTTTTTTTATTAGTAGTAGATCTTAAAAGTTAATAATATTTTTATTTAGTTTCTTAATTATAATTTTTATTGAATTTATGCTGTTAATGAAAAATTAAAATTAAAATTAAAATTATGAATTGAATACATATTTAAATTAAAAGGAATGGTGGTGGAGTTGTGGATGGGTGTCGAGGGGAGGGGAAGAGGAAAGGGAAATGGAGGAGTCAGACCCATGGTTGGGAATGGACAAGTTGTATCACGTGCTCATGTGTTTGTCGCTCACATTTGTGTTCTACGCCCTTGCTTCTCTCACCCCTTACCCATACCGCCGCCACGCTATTTCCATCGGATCTCTGCTTTCTCTCCTCGCCGGCGCCGCCAAAGAGGCCGCTGATCACCTCGGCTACTTCCGTTCCTCCGGAGCTTCCCTCAGGGACGCCCTTGCCGACATCCTTGGCGTCTGCATCGCTTCCTTCGCTCTTTCTCTTTTCCGATCCCCTCCTCCGCCTCCTCCGCCTCCTCACCTCCGCGCTCTCTCCCTTGTTTGATCACACCAATCACTTTTCTCATATGCACTCATCCACCATCGTTGCTTCAATTACTCAATAAGTACACTTCTTTCCTCATTTTTATACTTCACTTTACCTCTGTTTTACGTCTTTTTTGTCTTTTCTATGTCGTTTCGCTTCTTTTACTTTACCTACTGTCTAAATTCAATGTACTGTTCTCTGAGTATGCTAACATGGGCTCATTTCCCCATCCAAACTCAACTGCTTGCTTTTTCATATATTTTATATACCCTGTTTGTTATGTAAGACTGACTTATTTCCCCCAACTTCAGTCTGGGCATGGACAGCAATCTCTAATTAACACATACAAAGAAATAGAAGGAGAAAGAAATAGTAATATCATCACTCGTTAGGCTTAGGCAGGGTGGACCATACAGTGTTCAACTGTCAACCATGACCATAAACAATCACTGATCTCTATATCTTTCTCACTAGTTTTGATACATTTGAGTTTATTTTCTTATTGCCTTTTTAGTGTACAACACTCAATTCCTTACAACAATCAATGCTCAGCCCTCAGCTAAAATTTCCTTGAGTTTGAGCAGTATTTTTTTGTTATATTCCTCTATTTCATCCACTCTGTATGAATCCTAGGCTTTACATGTCCTTTTTTTTAAACTTGTATGAGCTACTGGCACTTCAATTGTCTGACTTATGGTAAAGTTGATTTCTAAATTAGTTGGGATTCTTATTGAACTTACATTCCATATATTTAAACGGAAGTCATATGCTTCAAAAACTTGTGTCCAAATCTTTAATCTTTCATTTATTTTCTCCCTACACTCTCCGACTAGATATGTGTCATTTGCCATTTATTTAAAACAGATCTTGTCCGCTTAGGTGTTCCATTGACACTCACTGTTTTGTCCTTGTAAAAGGTGTTTCAATGGGTTGAGATGAGAGGGTGTTTATAAGCAACCCGTGATCTCGCTGTTAAGTGATGTGAAATTTTGTGGCGACCGGAACACTCTTCTCCCAATGCCTTTGTGGGATAAAATGGTTGAAGGCTTGCTAATGGCTTATTTTCAAGGTTATATCTATTTGGATATGAACTTGGAGATATTCACTGACCAATCATTCTATTCTTTGTCATTATTTTACTATTATCTTTTATCACAAAAGAAAAGAGGGGGAAACAGAATATAATTGTATCATTTTTGCCAAAATACATTAGATACATCAAGAACTAAAACACACATTTTACATATCTAACATTTTCACTTACCAAACTATTCTCACTTTTGCTTGCTTTCTACAACATTTATATTATCAATTAAAAACACAAGCATCCTACCATGTTGCAGTGTCTGAATTGGAGATGCCCTTAGATGGTGTGATGACTGATGACAATGGGGACAAGTCACCTTCTGAAGCTGCTGATTGAAGCCTTTGCCTTGGCGTCATCATCTTCTTCAGGCAGCTTCACTGCAGTGTAGGTACCTGCCCCAGCTAAAGCTCCAAGTATGGGAGCTGCTAGATAGACCCATATGGCTTTGTAGTTGTTTGCCGCGACAGCAGGACCTAGTGTTCTTACTGGGTTCATTGAGCCCCCGGATACTGGCCTGCAATACAAGATTAAGCATATTTAACCAAATTCTACAGTTTTTTAGGGGCCATTTTAGATAACTCTAATTTGTATTGTAGTTTATTTGTTTGAAAATTAGCTTTTGAGGCGGTTAAACATTCTTTTCAATCAAGGTGAGGCTGGGAAAATTGTAAAAATGCTAACATGAAGCAATGGAGTAAACTTTAATCGACATTGCACCCCATAAGGATAAGAATAAGAATAAGCCCATATATTTTCTTTTCTGAAGTGAAAAAAATAAGGGGCGTATTCACCCTAAAATTTTAGTGGCTGAAATTGACTTACACTTTATTAAAATGATGATAATTATAATCTTTTTGAGTAGCCTTGTCTACTTTCATTTTCATTTCTTTTCCTATACAAACGTATAGCCGAAATTATTTTGCTTGCGATCCATTTCAAAATTTCCGAACGGACATTAAAGAAGTATGATTTTCAGAAGATTACATCTTGTATGCCAAGGGTATTTCAGCCTATAAGAAAATCACACGAAAAGAGAAAAGAACATGAAAACGATACTTGAACTTCAAGAGTGTTGGATTCAAATGAAGGGAATAGAAAAAGGAGGAATGATAAGTGAACCAACTTTTATTTTAAATATTTTATTAATATTTTTTTTATTACATTATAAATGCTATTAAATTTATACTTATTTTTCTCTCTTCTTAGTTGTCTAATAACATTGTAGGTGTTCATCGATTATTTTCCTAAAAAGAATTTAATCAAGGGGAAAAGAGAGATTTTAATGAATGATCTCTTCTCTAAATCTCTCCTCCACTTTTAGGGTAGGTTTAATTGAGTGAATGCAAAATAAATTGTAAAAAAGTATTTAAATTAAAATAATGTATAAAAATGTAAAACCAATACAATTCCACTCTACGATAAAACAACTAAACATACGCTTAGAGGATAAGCAAATGTAAAGGAGGAGGGATTTTGGTTCTCTTATTTTCCATTTTCTCTTCTTTAAATTTTCAAATCAAGCAAACAAAAATTGATTAAAGTTCTTTCCCTTCTCTTTATCTTTGAAGCAAATAAAAAAAAATCATTAAAACATATTTTCTCCATTCAAACACAATGTTAAAAATGAAAATATAACTATCATGATTGACACTTAAAATTTCAGGACTAATTTAGGAATTGTGTTTTTAGTAATATAATATGGACTTATGGAGTGATTGTAGATACGTCGTACGTGTAAATAACCAAACAATTTAGTAAATTTGTTTTGTTCTTTTTTAGGTAACCCGTGAGTACGGAGTATGGACACAGTAACATACCCTGCTATGAGTATATTGAGCATCACAGTCGCTCCCACCGCGATTCCCGCGAGTTCTCCCACCTGCATCAGTATCACCATAATAATAATAATAATCAATTAATCATCAATTACGGATCGACTTGCTTGAATGCACATGCCATGGAGTTCGTACTATACACAAACAAACAATACGTGCAGATCCATCTTCCTTTAGTTTCCACCGAAACTTGTACGTGTATTTGACAGGATAATTCTAACCTCACAATATTTTTACAATTCTTGTAATTTAAAAAAGAGTGGGAAAATTATAAGATAAAATTAATTATGTAATTAAAAAAATGAATGGTAACACTGGTTGTAATTAATTAATGTATCTCATGTTTAAGATTTTGCAATTTAAAAAGACGAAATTCATCATTTCCTGTTATATAAATTGTTAAACAAGAACAGATGGAAGCAGGACGAGATGAGTGCCAGCTCCTACCTCCTCAATTATAAATATATTAACACGGTTATTAAATTTATTTATTTTCGGTAATTGTTTCTAGATCTGTCCTTGATTGTTAAATAAAGGCTGTTGTCTTGATCAAACTAAGATATTATTATTGCCTGGTGCAGGCAGCAAGATTCCAAATCCTTAAAACGCGGACAAAGCATAATCTCAGTGCAAAACATGCATAAACCTTGACAATGGTCGCATATGAACAAGTTTCATTTCATGTGGCACAAAACAACGGACATATATATCTTTTCCTTTTGACTCTCTCACGTCACTGATGTTTTCTGGATTTGGCACCGCCCCTCCCACCTTGGATTGATTTTTTACAATGACCATACTTCTCTTTCATTTTAATCGTCATTTTTTAATATTTTTTTTCTTTTTTATCTGTTATTTTAAAATTTAAGAACAACTATATTTTTCCTTGCTTACAGATACATTTTATACAAAAAAACTCTCATGATAATTTACTTCACTCAAAACAAGCTAGTAGCTAGTATGGTGTAAAGGACAACTGAATACAGTATATGGACTATTCTTCGTTTTTTGCTTATTAATGATTAATGACAAGGGTATCATTTACTTGTCTTTTGAAATTCAAGTAAAATTAAAAATAATAAAATTATGAAAAATATGTGCAATTAATAATTAATATAAATAGAATATAAGGAATGTAAATCTAAAATGAAAAAAGTATTTAAAATTATAAATATGTATAATTCAAAAAAAATTAATAGTAACATATTATTTAAAGAAAGACTAAATTGAGAAAACTAAATCACTCTAAAAATATGTTCTCCTATCAATATACAAGAATATGATAATATAAAAAAAAAAAAAAACTATATTATACAATTATATGTATAACAAAAATTTGTACTCATATGAAGGATGTTTGCTTTCTTAGTATTTAAATTAAAAGGGGTGATATATATATATATATGTATGAAAAAAATTCAAAGTTAAATAATTATAAGTAATATATATATATATATAAAGATATTTATTTTTGTGTGTTTTGAGAAAGTTTTTAGTGAATCAGATCTTGAAAGTTAAAATTCACTGGAAACATGTAGCATGACTTAAAAGATTATTTATAAAAAAAAAAATATTACTTTTGTAAGCAAACGTTCTCAATTTTATATATTTTAAAAATATATTACATCAATTTTAAATGTGTATGAAGAGAGTATGCATATTAACAAATCACGGTTTTATTTTTGTTAAAGTTTGTGAATTGTCCAAAAGTTTGTATGAAAACCTGAAAAGTGACCCTCCTAAAACACAAGTCCTGAATATTAGACATAAAATGATATAGGAGAGAAATACTGACAGCTCTGGTGTCGGTGGCGACTGCAGTGACAACGAACATGAGGTTGAAGCCAATAATGAACTCCAAAGCAAAAGCTTGGCCGTATCCTCCCGAAGGGACGGTGACTCCACCACTCATGAAAGGGTGATAAACCCCCTTGAGAGCAAATCCGGCGCATATAGATGCCAAAACTTGTGCACCAATATACATGGGCACATGCTTCCAGGGGAAGTGCTTTAATGCAGCGAAGGAAATGGTGACAGCAGGGTTGAGATGAGCACCGGAGATGTGGCCGGTGGCGAGGATCACGATCATGACGGCGAGACCAGTGGTGGCAGCACATCCAATAAGGGTCTCAGAGCCATTTGTCTTTTGGTTGACAATGGCAGCGGCAGTGCCTGCGAACATGAGGATGAAGGTCCCTATGAACTCCGCTCCTACCTTTCTTGCAAGAGGGACTACTGGTGGAGGCGATGGCAGTGGCAATGAGCATGACACTGCCGGTAACCCTCCATCTTCTAAGCTCCATTTCTCCACACTGAAGCACCTACAACTCTTGAGGAGAGACTTCTTGCTATTATTGTTCCTACCATTACTGAAGCCACCAAAAAGAGGTGCACCAGGAGTGCCTGGTGTTGCGGGTGTTGAGGGTATTTCCTCGTTATTGTCCATATCCCTCCAAGAAATTTGTATTATCAGATCAGAGGGACTCTAGCTAGCTAGTTGCTATTGTGATGAGATGAGAGGTAGTACCAACTGCTATATATAGCAGATCAGGTGTAGTGGTTGGTTGACTTGTTACAGAATCACAGAGGAAGCAAACTAGTGGATGCAATGAAACTGCCAGGCATCACATTAATTAATGGATCCATGGTGGGACATTGTGGCGGGGAGACTTCAATTCAATATGAAATTTGGAAAAGACCCTTTAAACTTTAGCCATCAATCAATAATGGGTCACAGTTCGTGGCCTTCTATAATACATAAGTTTGCCTTTCAAAACAAATAAATTTCCCCATCTCATTCATTTGTTTTCCAAATTTCCCCTTTCTTTCTTGCCCGGCCCATCTCTCTCTTTTGAGAGAATTTTTTTTTTATATTTTTGGAGAAATTATAGCATGATATTGGACCATTATGGTCCCCTCAAGTTATATTAATTATTTTTTAATGAATTATAAAAAAAACTCAATTAAGTAAGATTTTTTTATGTTTTGAACATCAATTATATTTATGTTATTATCGAGTTATGGGTAACTCAAGTTCTCTCTTACAAAACAGACTTTGACGTCTATAACTCATAAAAATTTTAGGCGTTAGTCTAATATTGAATGATAACTTACATCTTTGTTATGGTATTTCCTCTATTTATAGTCATAACAGTTACTGACTTAATAACTACCAAGCTATCACCCACTATGATCGTGTGTGAGAATTAGGTCGGTCAATTCGAGTAACTGGTGGATCCCCTATGGTACAATTTATATATAATTTTTTCTGACTGAAAATGTTTATGTATAATCCCTTATATCAATCTTCATGTGACATATATATTATTGAATTTGTTACCATTAACATTCTTTCTTAAATTAAAAAATGTGCTTGTGTATCATTTTCATGTAAAATTTACCAAAATCATAAATATACAGCAGTTGTGAACCATATAATATATTTTTTTCTTACTTTGCCACATCCTTCATCCATCTATAGCTTTGTTGTAGTTACCAAACTATTCCTCAAAAATTGTCATACATCTTCATTTTTCGGCAACCAATCAAGGTGATCAAATTATAACATTTTATCAGTTGATCAAATTAATTATAACATTTAGGTGTATTATATAGGATGAGTGCTTTGTGTTGTTATCTAGTTAAAATTAGAATCTCCTTTTTTACTCGTGTCTTTTTTCTTATCGTATGTGTAAAGGATATATATCCAAACACAAAAAAGGATATATCTTATATATAAATGATACACATTTTCATGAAAACTTTCTACTTTTAATTTGAATTACATTGGGTTAGCATTCTCCTTAAGATAAAAGCATAGGCATACTTATTCAAAGGCGGAGGTAGAAAAGGAATAGAGGGTTCTAGTAGCAATTATGAAATGCTACCAGCAAAACAAAGATGAATATGACTCAACACTAACGAGCTTTGTGGCCAGCATGCTATCTTAGCATTACATTACATGGATATCATTGTTGTGTTACTGCTCAAGAATCAGCATAATGATTAATGAAATTTATGTCTCAAGTCTGAAACTAAATGTTGTCAAAGTGAAACATCAAATCATGTAGGGATAGAGAGAAGACCCTAATAAGCTTGAGTAGGGTAGGGGACACCAATTCTTTCAATGATTTCATTCCAATATTTGTGGTTCCCTTCCGTCTTCATTCCCTTTACGAATCTCAGAATGAGTTATCTGTTATCATCACGAAATGCCTCTCAGACTCACATTACAGTAATTTGTCATTTCATAAGTTGAAATTTCAGGCTGGATTATACTTATCAAAATGATGGTTGAGAGACTTTAACTGCAACTTACTAATTTGGCTAACATTAATAATAGAATTAACTAATAAGTAATGATATATGAATTACCATTTATTTTGAACATCTCAGTAACATCTCTTATTTCTCTTTCTATTATATCATAAATCTTATTATACTTATATTTTTTTCTCTATTTATATCTTTAGGTGTTGAATAGATTATCGGGTGTTCATCAAATATTTCCCTTCACTAATAGAGTAAGAATAGAATAGGAACAAAAAAAATGGACTATAATTAATTATTTAATGGACTATATTTAGGTGCTCTTCCTGAATTTTAGTATTGCTCTCCAGTTAGAATTAAAGTTTTATCTTAAAAACTTATATTGACTTTTAATACAAACTTTAGAAAGTATATTATTTAGATAAAACTCTAATTCTGATAGAAAAATAATGTTAAAATTACTTGAGAAAATGTTTATTCTTATTTAATTAAATCAGTACCTTCTCAGTATCGTCAACGACCCTAAGAAATTGGACACCCAGGGAATATCATGCAGCATGTGTGTGGGACAGCTAAACTGAAGTAATGTACTCACTTTATACAAAAACAATTTGGCCGGGATTGCTTTAAAAGTAGGCGAATGGAATGGAAGAGCCCCTCTCAAAAATGAACGGAACTTCAACTTCAAAGAGAATGCATGCATTACAATGTTGAAAGGTGGGACTCCAAACAAAATTTAAATTGTAAGGGTCAAAGTGAGTTGGCATTTTGTATCATTTTGTCCTCCACTTTATCCACTCTACATCAATCGGTCAACTTACTTCAAATATAGAATTCTGCCTGCACACGCTATGTACCATGTTGTTTTAATGTGCACCGTTCCTTTTCTTCTGTCATTGGCTTCAATAATGTACTCCCTTTAATTTTAGCCAATTATGCTGTGAATCAAAAAGCAGATTTGGTTCAAACAAGACGCCTTAGAAGTAGGGGGAAAAAATGTAGATTCTGCAGGCGCAATTGATAAGTAAACAAGAGACTAGTTTGATGACACAACATAATGCATGCTCTATATTATTCTAAACCACAATTTCTTAAAATGAGATTTCAATGAACATGTTTGCAGTGCTAATAAAGTTAATCCGGAAAGAAACCCTTCACATTTCATCGCACCATATATGTCAAAATGGTCCGCATAGAGGTCTTGAAGGAAATCTCAATGTCATTCCCTACTAATTATGAGTTTCACAGTGTGTGAAAAGAGTGATTACTTTTCACTCACTTGGACAAGAGAGAAAAAAATACTGGCTCTGATTACTCCACGTTTTGCTATCACATTTGATTGCTTGGAGCCAGGTGTTAGGAAGATTGAAGGTTTAACCCCACACCATTGGCAACCATATGAATCAGTTAATTAGGACTCAGTAAGTAGCATTAATTAGTGGTTCAAGACCCTGAAACTGAATGATATACGATTTGTTATTTAGGCTAATTAACTAGCCATGTAAAGGACGACCTCGTCTATAGAAGGAAATCTGTTCCTTAATTTCTAGTAAAACCTTATTTATTGTTCCTCTGGCCAGGAACTGCAATAACTATTATAATGTATAAATAGTTCGAATTATTCAGCCCTGAAAATCCTGCTGTGTGCGTGTAATAGTGTTTGTAATTGGTTATCGAAGAAAGCAATAACCAGCTTAGAAGAGGTATGGTTGATAAATAATTATGTTTTTTAGATATGCAATTAAAGATTCAATTTTCAGGTCAATATACTTAGAAAAGTAACTATTAGTACAGGTTCACTCTTTAGAGGGAATTCCACCTCGACAGGTTAGCCTCTAACTCAATTCTCGGCTGGCAGATACTCCAAGCACAAAAAAAAAAAATAAGAAAGAGAATGAAAAAAATAATTGCTTAAACATTCTTAGTCAAAGTCTTTCTAAAATTTACAGTTAGCAGGGATCACTGATCGAGCCCGTTCATTATCTTGGATTATTTTTGTCACTCAAATTCAAAGTGAAGTTTTTCCTCTTTTTCAATCCTCTGTGTATTTGTTAGTGGAAAGATTTGAACTCAACTTTTTTTCCCTCAATTCTCTCTTGAATCTTCTTTTTCAATCCTTATTTGGGAAAAGAAATGAAAGATTCCTATTAAAGCAGAAGATCACCGCACTTGTGTTGGGGAAAATTAATTGGTTAGGAAAAGGCAGCGAAAGAGAAGGTGGAGAACATATGATTAAGTGCAGTACGTTCTTATTGGTTTTGTTGGTAGGCCATCCATCTAGTTTTTAATTTTCTAGTTACTTGATTAATTATGGCAATAGAAGACAAAAAGATTAGACCTAATGGGTTGTTGTATATAAGCCTTCCCTGGCTGTGTACTAATACAAGGTTTCTCCACTAATCACAAAAAAGAGAATGGCGAATAAAGCTGTTATTAATTGGTTATTTGATTTATGGTCTTTAGAGAAAGATAATGTACTCTTATTAAAATTAAAATAATTTAAATATGGACATATTCAAACCTGATAACTAGGAGTGGAAATGGACTGTGTTGCCTGTCACAGACCTTATTTAAAGTTTGACCTGGTTTGATTTATTTATTATAAATATTATGTTAAGACTTTTTGAAAAGTCTATTTAAATAAAAAAACCGGGCTCAAGCTTAAAAAAAAACATGTTAGACTTATCAGGCTGACCTATTTAATATATATATATTAAAACTTAAAAATAATATATTTATTTTTTTAAAAATATTTTTTTCTTATTATGAAGGTGGATGATCAATCATTTTAAAAAATCATCTTGAAAATCTCATAAATGATTAAGAGAAATATATCTATAACTTATAGGATCATATTTGATAATTTATAATTTATAAGAAAAACATATCTATTGTGTTATTTTTTTTTATTTAATCAGACTTTGTATATAGGTTTCCATGCCAGACCTTTATACAGGCTAGGCTCAAGCCTTAATAACTTATTTTTAATTTGTAACAAGTCAAACTCAGGCTTAATGATAATGATGCGAACCATATTTAGGCCTATCAAAGTCTGGTCTGGCCTAACTTATTTCCATCCTTATTGATAGCCAACTTTTTATAACTCAAAGATTGGCACAGCATTATAAAAATCTTATTGCAATTACATGAGTGAGAACAATATATTTAAACATAGTTCATATTCGATTCTCGTTGTATACAAAATTTTCTTAGACTAACAATAGTTATACACTAATCAACAAAATTAGTCTCTAACATAATGAATTGAGAAACATCCGCCTTGAAAGAAAAAAAAGATAACAAATGCTTTATCTAAATAAATATACATCACACATCATTAGCTCCAATGTTTTGTTTAATGTAGCTCTAGTCTTTGGGATGCCTGTAAGTGTAACTACCTTAAGTTGCTCTGAACATATTATACCCTTTTACTATTTGCTTTATCTCATTACTTTCATTATATTTACAATTTAAATTTTTAGGATATATTATAAAAAAAAAAACTTTAGATAGTTAAACTGATTTAAGAAACTCTATCATGAATTAGCACTCAAGAAGAAAGTAATAAAAGTCATTATTTAGATTAAAAATAATTACCAATGCCAAAGTTTTGGTGATTGTCACATATCCAACCGTTCAAAATTCAAATAAATAAAAGTTTTGGTGACTTCTTGAGTTCTTGTTGGTCTTTTATAATTTAATTATATTTTCTTATTTATTTTTTAATAGATATTTTTTTCTATTTTTTATTTCATTATGTCAGTAGATAAATGTTTTTCATTTATTAAGCCATACAAAACCTTTCTCAATAAAAGAAAAAAGTCATATAGAACCTTAATATGTATTTCTCCTTTGATTTCTTCAAGATGTTAAAAGGTGAGAGTGTGAGACATAATAGGAACTACCTTCTAGGTAAATTTTAATCCCCTCCACTTCCATTAACTTGTCAAGCTTGTTAAACCTTGTCCTTTAATAAAAAGGACATTCGTGCAAGTTAGGGTAGAGTATCGTACTTATATATTTCTTATAAAAACACTCTTAAATCCAAACTGACATAAGTAATAACTTAAATAATTTTAGAGAATAAATTGATGGATATTTGATTTCAAAGATTACTTAAACAAATTTATTAACTTAAGAATTATTCAAGAGAGTGTAATTGTTTGAAGAGCAAATTAGTAGTTTAATCTAAAATAAGATTAATCCACTAACTCAGGAACCAACCTATTCAGTCGGGTAAAACTTAAAGAAAAAAATAAACCATGGCTAATATTTCTGTTGTAGAGATAGTGTGGCAGTTGAGGAACCAAGTGCCTTACCTAATAAGGCTCAACTCACTTAGTTTTTCTTTAAAAAAATGGGGGAGTTCCTATTTACACCTCTTTTATTGTCACACTTCTTTATTTTTTTAGACTTATTGGGACACATAAACTGCTCTCACCTTCATCCTTAGCCCCCTCCTCTCCCTATACCATCCCCCTTCTTTCTCTGAACTTTATGCCTCTCCCCTCCCTCCCTGCACCTTCATTTCTCACTTTTCTGTATTTTCTTCTCTTCAAAGCCAGTTGCCCCATCTAGGTCTTTAATTTCTTTTCCTCATTTTTTATACATATTTTATGAAAACTACAGAAACTAGTTTTTGTGAAGGATATTTTTGTTAAAAAGTTATAGGGTGCAAAGATTAAAAAGAGACATATAATTAGTACGAACCAAAATATGAAGGAAACTGGATGAAGGTCAATTATAGAGGCCCAATAGTTTTTTAAATAAAAAATCCTAAAAATGAGGTTATAGGTTTTCAAAAAAAAAAAAATATATATATATATATATATATATAGGCTAGTCTACAGTCTGGACGAGAACTAAACAGTACCAAGGCCGAGCTCAGTTATTTATACTTATTAGGCTAAAATAACATGAGAAAAAAAGTTATAAACCGCCTAAAAATTAAAAAAATTGTACGCAACCATTTAATCATAATTTATTATATATAATAAATTTATTAACTTTTAAAATAAAATTTTTAAAATAATTCAAACAATTATGATTGAATGTTCATATGCATTAAACTCAAATACTATTATGATCTCATTATTTTGTTCAATCCAAAATTTTAGTCTTCCACTTTTAAATAAAAATATTTAGTCTTCTAATTTTTTAATTTAGTAATTTTAATCCAATATTTAATTTTGTATATGTTTTTTTTAAGATCCAATTGAACTCTAGTCCTAACACATACATTCATTTAAAGTATCAACAAAAATGAGTTAATTAATTAAAATATAAGAAGAAAAAATAGGAAAAAAATTTAATTTTACTAAAATGGCTTATTTCCGAAAAATAAAAAATTAAATATTTATATTTTAAAATAAGACGATAAAAGTTAGGTAAAATAGGGGATCAGAAATATTTTAACCTTATATTTATAGGTTTATACAAATTAGGCTTATGTATCCCATTCATATGCTTGATTTTACTATTCACCTCATCTTCACCATCGCAATTCCTAACCTCGTTACTTTAAACAAAAAGTTCCAAACCTCATTGATGATATTACATGGGATTTTTTAACAAAATAATAAACTTATCTTTCCATATCATAAAATAAAAATATTATATATATATATATATATATTATGACAGATCAAATTATACCAATGTAACTTTTATAATTATTATATCATTTTGATAATTTGATATAAAATATGATTTTATTGATCAAATTATTACATTATATTTATATATTATCAAAATTATCTATGTTAAATTGAACAACATCAAATAAATAATCAAATTATTCATATTTTATTACATTTTCAAAATGTTTATACTAGTTAACTTTAATTTATATAAACAAAGTAATAAATGATTTTGTATTAATATGAAATTTTTTATATATAATTTATATGAAAGAAACTTTCAACCTAAGAGTGAATATTAAAAAAATATTATTTAGTGAAAAATTATAAAATGACATAATTTGATCCTTCATTTGTATTTAGTTTAAACATATATATAATTCACGTTAAACAATAGGATTTCATTACCAATAAAATTGTTTGAAAAGTAAAATGAAATTGAACTATATTTATAAGCATTTAAATCATATTTTATCCAAAAATCAATTTATGAATAAATTAGTAAAATTAAAATTCACATGAAAAAATAAAATTCCAAGTTTTTATTTAATTTAAAAGAAAAATCAAAACGAAGAGGGACATTTCGGACTTTTCAAGCTAAATTGTTAGGGTTTATGGTTTGTCATATAAATTTCCATTTTTTTCTGCATTTTTCATATCAGAAGCGTAGACCTAGGATTTCGGCCGTTTGCTCCCCAAGGTCTTGCCCTTCTCTCTCAATCACGCTGTCACGTATGCTCATTCACTGATGAAGATAAAGATGAAAACTTTTCTTTTAAGTTTGAAAATGCCACATCTCTTTGGGTATTAATGTGTTGGCACAATCTCTGATTTGTTTTGTTGTTTTTGTTTTTGCAGGAAAGAAGCAGAGTGTGTCTTTTGAAATCAGCTAAAAGAGATGTCAGGGTATGCCATTTTTTCCCCCTAAGAGCAGCTCCTTTTTTTCTCTAAATTTTGAAATTAATATTTAGTAGAACGAACTATTCAAAATCATGTTACTGTTGCCTGAGAATGGTTCCTTCAGTACGAAAATTTTGGTAGCAAGGATACATTTACTAATTATAATGTCTGTTTGTGGGTATGCGCTGCCTTGAGGTTAGATTTTGGTGGGTTCAAGTTTCGGTTTTTTAACATATTGATTTGAAATGGCTTCATTGAAATCCTGGCATCTTGTTGTTTCAATGAACTGTAATTGGTTTTGAGGTTGAACCCTGATGGATTCTTTGTTCCAATTTTCCACTTTCTGATTTATTCCGCCCATGTTTCTTTGTGTTGGAGATGTATGAAGTATCTGCTGTAATCTATTATAATTCTTGGCAGTGTTGGCATTTTTGTTGTTGCATTTATCATCGGAATTGTTTTGTAAAAATTTCACATGGATTAGAGAAATATGTAAGAACTGCTTTGGAGAATTGAGTCCGACATCACTGCACCTTAGTTATAATTAGAAGAAATTAAGAAAAGCTACAGAAACTAATCATTTGTATTAGTGTGGAAATCATGTAGAAGCTGCTGGTAAGAATTGTCCACATCCTCCTACGTGTGTGTATTGCACTCCTGTTTCCGAGTAGCTTTTCCTTGACAAGTTTAGGATTTTTGTGCGAGTTACTCCTGACTGTTCAGAATGCTTTAATTAATGCAGTGAAGAGGTAGCTGTTGCAGCTGAGGCACCTGCTGCTTCAATTCCAGGTGAGCCAATGGACATCATGACTGCTCTACAGCTTGTGCTCAGAAAATCTCTGGCCTATGGTGGTCTTGCACGAGGTCTTCATGAAGGTGCCAAGGTGATCGAGAAGCATGCTGCACAGCTCTGCGTTCTAGCAGAAGATTGTGACCAACCTGATTATGTGAAACTGGTGAAGGCTCTTTGTGCAGAGCACAATGTTAGCCTTTTGACAGTTCCAAGTGCAAAGACCCTTGGAGAATGGGCTGGTGTAAGTGCCTTGGGGACTCTAAGCCTTGTTACTTCAATTCTTTGTTCCATTAATTTACTCACAATTTCCAAATGATTGGGTGTGTTTGAATAAGGATGAACAAACGGGGTCTTGTTGTAGTAAAATATGTTAAATCTTTTTCTTGCAGTTGTGTAAGATTGATTCAGAGGGAAAGGCTAGGAAGGTAACTGGTTGCTCATGTGTGGTTGTCAAGGTAACGGGTCTTGATTGACTTTGTATTTTAAATGGAAATATTGGAGTGTTTTCGCATGCTAAGTATTTGCATTTTGCAGGATTTCGGGGAAGAACATGAAGCCTATAATGTTGTTCTGCAGCATGTGAAAGCTAACTGAGTTGCTGCAGCATGCCTAGATTTGTGGGTTTTATTTAGTTTGAAGTTATTGTATGAGGAATATATTTGCCTCTATCTTAGGGATTTTGACGGTTTAGTCAATTATTATACCCGTTCTCATTGTTGCTGGGTGAATTATTTTTTTTTAATTACTACTGGTTTTCTGTGTTTTTTTTAGTGACCTGTTGAGTTAATTGCTTACACTTTATGGTAGTATAATATGTTTTAGGATCAACAAAACTACTACTACGTACTACTCGGTTAGGATCCTCGTTAAAAACCAAGTATCAACAAATTCTACACCCTTGCGTAGCATACCTGGTATTTCCCCTTAATTGGGTGGGAACCATCTGGCTATCATGTTCCCCGAACCTCGTTTTTTGTCAACTACATTGTTTTATGAACCTATCAACGAACTTGTTTCAATCGGTTTAAAATTGATGATGGAAAATACAGGTTCAAACCTACTGGTAAGGTGTTTCTGGCGAGTAGACTTTTACCTTTGTCTCTAAAATTTATTCATTTTAATAATAGTAAGATGCAATTCCTGCTAATCCTATTGGTCAACTCTTTATCCATGGTAGGAATATATCGTATTTTATCACCGCAAGTAACCATATTCATTTACTCCTGTGAAATAATTTTTTATTTTAAAGTTGAAGAATAAGAGAAAAACCAACTTTATATGCACGTGATAAATGTTTATTTTTTCAATAAATGTTTTTTTGATAACTTTCATGTGCATAGAACTTCCTTTATGCAGCATCATGAACTTTGTTAGATTAATAGAAGTTTATGTGCACATGATGGCATATTGCTTTTCATGTAAGATTTGAGTCAAGCTCATTGTTTGGAAGTTTTTAATTTAGTGTAAAATTTGGAATTATAACGAGACTCCAAAGTCCTTATAAATTGCTACGAATAATTTAATCTTCTCTTAATTCGGAGGACTTTGGAGTATTTTAAACATCTAAACAAGTAAAAAAAAAAAAAAACATTTAGTACCAAATGCACAAGAGTACTGCACACACTTTTTTTTTTGAAAGGATTAGGATCAGAAAATTTATTGGAAGAATTCTTTACAAAAGATGTTTTTTCTTTGATTTTTTCAAGAATTTCTTTTACTTTTGCATATGTTATATTGAGGTCGTATTTGGTATTTGAATATTCTTTTCAGTCATATTTCATTCTTCTCTTTCCATTCTATATATTTTCTTAATGATTCATTTAATTTCCTTCATGTTTCCATCCAATTTCCAGGTCGCATGAGCATTCCCTAATTATTAATAACAAGCCCAATAAACGTGTTACACTGTTATGTGTCAATGCCGGCCAGCCCATTGCATCTTGCACATGAATATTGTCCAATTATAGTGCATTTTGAAACTAACTACTAATTTTATGTTCAACCAAACACGTTAATAAATATCACTGGAGTACTTTTTTTATTTTAGGAAACGTTAATAAATAGTTAAATACTACAAACGTAACGTCTTCAACGTCGCCGAGAAAAAAATATTTATTTCTTTCTGTTAAAAGGTAAAATATAAATATTTATATAACTATTTTCTTGTTATTCTATCTTGTTTATTTTTAAAATAAAAATACCTCATTATGAATTTTTATATTTCAAAAAATGCATTTGCGAATAAAAAGTAATATTTACCATTTCATAAATAGAATATTTTTAAAAAATAAAAAGAAAGGACTATATTTTTTATATGTTGTTGCAACTAAAATTTGAGGACAATGTATACTTATTAAATTAACACAAATTAAAATCTTATTTTCACAACATTAGAACTTTAATATTTTATGAAATGATGATGAAACAATAATAGTCCATTTAAATTAGTATTATGTTTGTTAAACTTTTTTTATTTTCAATACACTTTGATTTATTTTTTTTACTAAAATTAAATTTGTTTTATTTAAACAATGAAATCTAGAAAATATAAATGAGCACAGCAGTTATGTAAGACCGGCATTTAGGGATGGTTGTTGATTAATTAACAGAGTCAAAACTCTACTTGCCTGAGAAAAAAAAAAAATTCACTCACCAACCTTTCTGGTCCTGAAAAATAAAGTGTACTTTCCATTCGCGCGAGGGAATAACAAAATTTGGGGCTAAAAATTTTCTGGAAGTTGAGGCTTGTAATTGAATCTCTTCCCTCACCAACCCCAGAAAACACAAGGAGTGGAGTTGGTCTTTCTCAATTCCCACCACATGGAAATATAAGAAAATAAATAAATGAAATATTCAAATAAAATACTATGACTCTAATCTTCAAAGACATTATTTATCTAATATTTTGAATATATAAAAACTTATAATACTGAACTTATGTTCAAATATAATATTTTATAAAAATCTGAAAAAAAAATACAGATTAATATAAAAACTAAAACCAATAATTTATTTTTAAATTCTGTGATAAAAATATGGAAAATATTTACTTCAAATTAATGTTTAACATCATTTAAAAATACAATTATTTTTATTAAATGTAAGGATAATGAAAAATAAAAAATAGTTGCATTTTTAAAAGTTATATTCTTTTTAATCTAAAAACACATTTAGTTTCTTCAAAAATATAATATCAATCGACATATAATTTAAATCTTGAGTACAAAATATACTAAATATTTACAGAAGGCTCTATGACTCATAATGGTCTTATGACTCTTATCCAAGTGGTCTAAGATTACCTCTTGTAATCTCAACAAAAAAAAAAAAATTGTACATCCACACACATATTTTTTAAACAATAAATTATTTTAAAAATTTACACCAAATAAAAGGTAAAAAATTAATGATCAAAATTTTTATTTCGAAAATCAAATTTTTTGGACATACTAGTCGAACTTTCCTGAAATATGATATTACTAAAAAA
>PYAF01004129.1:329463-345214 GCA_007407185.1 Glycine tomentella | reverse complement strand
TTTTTATATGAAATATATTTAAATTTTATTAACATGTCTACTAGTATATATTTATTAAAATTTGAAATAAATAAAATATATTAAAAATTTAAATGATATAAATTTACTCTTATAAAATGTAATTTAATATCAGGATAAGAGGAAGTAAGTTCAGTAATTAACTGTAAAGGTGTTCACATGGATTTGATTAGACCATGTCTTCATCTTAATTTTTAATAAAAACAAATCTACATGGATTAATTTTAATGGAAAGAGAGACTTTAATGATTTGAGAAGAGATTTCAGCTCAATTAATAATATTAAATATATATATATATATATATATATACACACGTGAGATTTTCATGTGACAAGGTGGTGTAAAAATTATGTCTCTTCTTTCATAAATATTACTTTTTCATCTCATTTTTTTAACTGTTTAAGGTTAATATAGACATATTAAAAATTATTATATTTAAACTAAAATATCTTTATCTTTAATGTTTACATAACTAGTATTGAATATTAATTAAATTTTAAAATTCTAAAACAAAAATTATTCAAAAGAAAATAAAAGACTAAAACATTAAACAACTAAAGATTTGGGATAGAGGGAGTAAATAAATAAAGTTTGATTAGATTGTAGGTATACTGATACTCATAAAGAGAGAAAAAAAAAATTTATATGAGCATGTAAAAATGAAGAAATATTTGAATTTTATAATAAAAAAAAAACATATCTTGAAGAAGTAAAAGAAATAACTAGACAATTTATGTGAAGTAGTAGTGGGTTAGGTTAGGTGAGTGTGGTTTCTTTCCTATAAAATGCGCACCGCATATATCCGTCAGCATTAGCATCTATCTATCTTTGTTCTGTTCTACTTTCCCTTCCCAACAACAACAAGAAGATGCCTTCTGCAGAAGCTTCCTCCGAAACCATTTGTGTGACCGGCGCTGGTGGCTTCATCGCCTCTTGGATGGTCAAACTCCTCTTGGAAAAAGGCTACACTGTCCGAGGAACCCTCAGAAACCCAGGCATCGCCTCTCTCATCTACACATGCACACACTCACTCTCTCTCTTAATATTAAATTTGAATTTTATTTAGCTATAATGACGTCGGTTGGGGGCATGCATGAACTGAAATTTGGTTTTCAGATGATCCCAAGAACGGGCACTTGAAAGAGTTTGAAGGAGCCTCCGAGAGGTTAACTCTGCATAAGGTTGACCTCCTTCATCTTGACTCCGTTATATCA
Source organism: Glycine tomentella (assembly GCA_007407185.1). Lineage (NCBI taxonomy): Eukaryota > Viridiplantae > Streptophyta > Magnoliopsida > Fabales > Fabaceae > Glycine > Glycine tomentella. The sequence continues at coordinate 343,981 of PYAF01004129.1, read as the reverse complement.
GTTATTAACGGCTGCCATGGTGTCTTTCACACTGCTTCTCCCGTCACCGATAACCCCGTGAGTCTTTTTCAGATCTTATCACCTTCCCCCCATCCAAACCAAACTACCCTCATGCTTTATTTAGTTAAATATACTATTATATATTGTTCCAATTTTTAGTTTTATTTCTTTAATTAGTTCTTTTGGTTAATATGGCCATTATTTGTACTGTTTTGCTGTTGTCTTATTATTGGAAAAGCATAGTAGAAATCATTAATTTAAATAAGATTTTTGGACAACCAGATTTTGATACCAAGATGGTTGCATGGTTGTGACTTTCTGATTGTTTATTTATAAATTTGTTGAAAATGCATGGTTTGCAAATTTGATATAGTTAGATGGATATCTTTGAATGACGCAGGAAGAAATGGTGGAGCCAGCGGTGAGTGGAGCTAAGAATGTGATCATAGCTGCTGCAGAGGCAAAAGTTAGACGTGTGGTGTTCACCTCATCTATTGGTGCCGTCTATATGGACCCCAGTAGGAGCATCGATTTGGTGGTTGACGAGTCCTGTTGGAGTGATTTGGAATATTGCAAGAACACCAAGGTTCCATTTGAGTATAATAAAATTTCTTTTTTTAACATATATATAGTTTGAGTAACTTATTATAAGTGTTTGGTATTGATTGCTGCAGAATTGGTATTGCTATGGGAAGGCTGTGGCTGAACAAGCAGCATGGGACACAGCAAAAGAGAAAGGGGTGGACTTGGTTGTAGTGAACCCAGTTTTGGTTCTTGGACCATTACTTCAACCCACAATCAATGCTAGTACAATTCACATCCTCAAGTACCTAACTGGTTCTGCTAAGACCTATGCAAATGCCACACAGGCTTATGTGCATGTTAGGGATGTGGCATTGGCCCACATACTTGTTTATGAGAAGCCTTCTGCCTCTGGTAGATACCTATGTGCCGAAAGCTCCCTCCACCGTGGAGAACTAGTTGAAATTCTCGCCAAGTATTTCCCGGAGTACCCAGTTCCCACCAAGTAAGTCTTTTTTGTTCTTGTATTAGACTGTATTATGAGCAATTATTGGGGGGTGGACCACGACATCAGAATTGGGTTATAATATTTTCTGTCAGAGATTGTGCCAGTGCGCATAGGACATGATTATTGTCAATTTTCTATGATTTTAATTTCTTTTACTAGTACATTGAATTTGTTGATTTTATTCTTTTTTCGGCACATCATGACCAGAGTGTGTGGGAATTTTTCTTTAATTTTCTCTTTAAATGGATTGTGTGTTATTTCGTAATCTATATATAGATAGACCAGCCAGTGATGTTATGTGCAACCTACAGCTTTTATATTTTGGCATTCCTGCGGTTTGGGTCTGTATGACTATGATCTCAGGCTCTCGCAAGGCCAGTTAGGTAAAAAGTAAAATCACATGCCAATGCCACACCTTTCTACCAAATTTGTGGCTATTGAAAAATCTGGCTCTTCTTTTTTAATATGTTAATGAAGAGTGAATGGCAATTTTTGTTATTAAAAAAATATTACAATTTTGTTATCATTTTTATCCAACTTCAAAATCCAATGATATGTGTTAACACCAGGAATGCCCTGGTGGTCACATCCTTTGAGGTTATTTTCTTCTGGTAAGTGATAAAACAATTGATGAAAACTTACATTTTCTTGATTTGAAATGTATAGTAAAGTAAAAATATGAGAATATTAAACATCATTTTGGAGAAGGAGTAGGTATACCAACTTTGACGTGTTTATGTGGTCCTCCACTTATACATGCCTAAAACAATTTCAATGATTTTATTTATAAAAAACCAGTGGAGCTTACGAGTCCTCACCAACCCCAATGTCCTTGTCACTTGTCAGAGTGTAACCCCTGATAGATCTCATCTTTAATGTCTTACCTACCTCTTCCATTTACATTTACATATGGCCTGCTAAATAATTATATATTAATAGAATTTATCGAAGAATGGCTAACGTAAACTGCTTAATTTGGTGATTGTATAGCGACATAAATATTTCCACATGTGCAGGTGTTCAGATGAAAAGAATCCGAGAGCAAAACCCTTCACTTTTTCAAATCAAAAGCTGAAAGATTTGGGATTGGAATTCACTCCAGTGAGTCAGTGTCTATATGAAACAGTGAAGAGCCTGCAGGAGAAAGGCCACCTTCCTCTTCCTGTTCCTGCAAAGCAGCAGGAAGAAGATTCAACTACCGTGAAATCCTAATGAGCAGCTAGTTGTCAACAAGTTTCATTCAAGGCAAGAAGCTCCAGCTTTTGGCAATCTGGGCTCATCTTATATATTATAATAGAGAATCCTACATTAGAAGACTGCTGTATTTGGATTTTGTGAAAAAGTATAAAAAAGAAAAAGAAAAAGACATCAACTAAATTGTTGCCGTGTATGAACTTGATAATATTAATGAAATTTATTCCCCTCGTTGAGTTGAATTATTCTGTTCCTCAAGCTTTTCTATCTCTCTTAAAAGAAATTGTATTCTTTAATATTTTTTAAATAACATTATGCCATGCAATCCAAAGATGAGGGAGAAGAGTAGTTGCTGGAACAAAATTTAACCTCTAAAAACTCGAAAGAAAGACTCAAAGAAAGTAGACAGTTTAGGCTAATAATTATTTTGATGGAATATGATAAATTAGCTGACTTTTCAACATGAGTGGCCTTTACTCAAATCAATTGTTGACCAATATAAAAGAAAGATACAGATTATTCAATTTCAGATTTGGGGGTGATGTTGAGTCTGTTGACTGCTTTGATGTGAGAGTAATGTTCAACTTTGAGATTTACTTCAGTAAATGCCGGCATCTAGTTCTAATGCAAGAACCCAAGAATAGTGGGTAGTAACATTTTTTTTATCAGTGTATAGCATTTTTATTTAAATCAAATTACTATTATTCTAGTGAATGAATTTTCAGGAAATTAGAGACTATCAACATGACGATGACACCCATAAACCAATATAAATATAAGTTGAATTAAGGAAAATAAAAATAAAAACAAAACTTAAATAAATAAAATACAAATAATTTATAAGTAGAATTATATTTTATCTAATATACATTATTATATCCATATTTTAAAAATATATTATATGTATATATCGTATTGTGTCGTACCCAATATTTATAGCTGCACTCACATGACATAGTTTCCCATTCTTGATTTTCCTTTTTATTTTCTTTCCGATGGAGGGTGGGGGCTATAAAAAAAGTGTTACCTTGTGCATGTTTTAATCTTCATTACCTAACACCCCCCACCACCTTTATTTTAGTTTCGTTTTATCTGCCCATCCCCGGTCCATGTTTGGAGTACATTGTGAAGTACTATTGTGGGAGACGGGGTGTTTCATGAAATCTACAAAGCGATGGTCCTTTTCTTCTAAAAAGTTTGGACTAAATGTGGAGAAAGGATAGAAGCTCCTTGCCTCCTTCCACTAGTTTCGAACCACAAGAAATAGGCATCACATAAAAATCAAAAGCTCTTAGATATTCCTATCAAATGATACCAGAAGTCAAACTGATACTAGTTACCGATTATAGAAATCAACAGGATGATATCTATTTATCTATTTACCAATCTTGCTATTCTACCCTATTTGTCAGTCAACATCTGTAGGAGTACTTCTTTGAGGCAATTGCATGCTTACTATGTCTTCTCTTGGAAGAGAATAGATTGAACCATTGCCTTGTCCATTTGTCATTTGTTGATTTTCTGGTGCTGTTAGAGCCAAAAGGTGTGTAGCCTCTTTATTTCTGCGAAGTACTAGATATGTTGTGCCAGCCAAATACATTGCCATGCCTGAAAATCCTAATATCCCAAGAAACACCTTAGCCACAATTTTTAAGTGACTATGAAGCAGCAGCTTGATGAAGCCAGTTATTAAGTAGTATATATTAATGGCCATGAGGAGGGCACCGATTATCCAAGTAACAGCCGAAATCTGCAATTAAGAATGTAAGGTAATTATTATGTCAAACAAGATGCAAAAACAACCGTCTTTTCTTCTTTCTTTCTTTCTGTAATATAAGTAACTTTGGTGCATGAAGTGCCTAGAATTATGGTCAATGGAAGTGCACGGAAAATAAAAAAATAAAAAACTTAAGTGACACTTGATTTGAGTGTTTTCTGTTTTCATTTTTTAAAGAAAACAGAAAATAAGAGTGAAAATCCATTTACTTTATTTTTAGAAAACTTTTTCTCAGAAAATATTTTCAAAAACAGACTCAACTGAAAACAACAAATCAGCATTTTCAGCCTTTTTTGAAGAAATGAAAATGCGATATGACCTTAGAGTACTTTTTTCTCGATACATGTTTTCTAAATCTTGAAAAATTGAAAATGAAAATAGAAATAAACATTCAAACCAAACATCACTTTAAAGGGAGGTTTACTTGTGCTTTTATGTCTTGTTTTCTTTTTTTATTTTCACTTTTTAATCTGTCACCTTGCTTTCAATTTGTTTCCTATTTTCAAATCACAGGAAATAAAAACAACTTTTTCCCCCCTCTATTACCTTTACAATTTTTTAAAACAGACCAGGTCTATTGTGAAGATACATATACAATTAAGGTAATTGGGCATGGATATGGGTACATCCGAATTTTGGGACCTGGATGTACCCATATCAATGCAATATAGGGAACCAGATTTGATGCATTCACACAGTCATGACTCAGTACCATTGGATAAAGATAGGACAGTTTAAATTTTAGATGCATATTTTAAATTTGATTTGAGATAAAATATGATCTTTTGATCTTCATCTGACGATTGCAATTAGCTGACTGTGGATGTGTTAAATTCCCAACTGCAGGGAATCCAGGTTCTCAATATAGACACATCTTTTTATGTTTACAGTTCTAACAGCACCTCTACTGATTTTTGTCAAAATATGTAATCAATTTACTATTTGGTTGCAATGCAGAACTACAAATTTCATGTTACCAAAAAAATTTACCATGGTAGAGTTGACATGTGTCCCCATCTTGGTTTTGCTGCTTGTAAACTTGAGGAGTGGAACCAAAGCAAAAGGAAGCTCAAATGATAAGATCATCTGATGAATAGACAAAGAAGGGCTTCAGCACATGGTATGGCAGAGAGGAGCCAGAGACCAACTCTGTTGTAAACAAAAAATTATGCATACCATACACAAACAACAGGAATTATAAAATAATGCCATGCAGGCATTTTTTTCATATAGAATAAGTGGTGCATATGTAACTGTATATAACCATGAGTTTCGCTGCTTAATTTCTTTCCAACTCAGCTGAAACTAACAGTGCAGTTATGCATAGACGTGACAACAATGCAATCAAGTTAAAATTATATGAGAGAAAAAAAAAACTACGTACCCCATTGCTCATAGACTTCTCGCTATGCAAAGGTAAGGGGGAGGTATATGTACGCAGCCTTACCTTTGCATATACAAAGAGGTTGTTTCTATATTCACCAAGGCACAACTTTACCGTTGTGTCAGGACTCGCCCTCAAAATATTAACTTTAACACAAGCATATTCCCAGGTGACAAAATTAGAGAAAATTCGAAGGCAAAGATTTCTTACAGATGCAATTATTATGAGCTTCCCAGCCCCAGCAGAGCCACCAATGACTGCAACAATCAAACTAGGAACTATGGCTAAGCAACGAGTTAACATATTCCGAATCCATGGCTCCAGTCGTAAATCCAGAAATCCCTGAAAGAATAAAGAATTCATGGGGAATACAAAATCTAGAAACAGAAAAAGATTACTTATTCTTCAAAATAGCCGTTATGTAAGTGAACCACTGCAGAATTAAGATAATTTTTAACCCCAAAGCCCATTAGGGAGGCATGTTCCTACAATTAAAACACTTAAAATATATAACAGGTTTATTGAACATAAAATACCAAACACAATGGTAGATGGCTGCATCCATACTTTAATATGTGGAACTAATGAATTATGATTTCCTTACTTTTTTTTAATAGAGAAATCAAACTATAAAAGGATATGTATATAAAATTATCACTAGGAGTGACTATTATTGTTATTTGCCAACATCAACAGTGGTTCTTTCTAGTGAAGATGTAAACATAATGTATTATTTTTTTATGCAGAAAAATATGGAAAAAAAATCCATAAAACAAACTACCTGCATGACGTACTGTCCTGCATAGGTTCCTGTAATAGTAGAACTTTGACCCGATGCAAGTAAAGCAATTCCAAATAGTTTTGAGCTCCATTTCCCCAAGACATTCTGAGTATGGTATATGTCAGATATATCAGCTATGATTTTATGAGCACCTTACCAATAACAACTGTACATGAAGCTTAAGGATTGGGGTAAATTGTGAAAGAATCAGCAACTAAACTTAGCACTACTACAATATACCCAAGGAAAGAAAGATATCTACGATTTTCACATACTCTGAGCAGGAAGGAGGCTTTGTTCAGATCCAAATCCTGACAGCTCAGCTGATCTTCAGCATTCAAATTTGAAGAATTGCAAACAGCACCACTTACAGAAATAACACAAACATTTATGAGGAAGGCCACCATGAGAGCAAAAGCACTTTCTATCATGTAAAATCTGCAAGCCTCCTGTCAAAGAAAATTGTTAAATGAGACATAAGATACTGCATTATCATAATTCACACACTTATGACTAGGTTTTAACTTGGACCATTTTGCCTGAATGTTTACAAGGTTTAAAACTTTACAGGACCTTCCAGGAATAATTCAAATTCCAATAAGCTTTACTGTTTTAGAATATTCTGATCAGTATTAATAAAGAAATAAATTTGGAGATGGATATAGAAGAGAATGGCCTTCACATTTATGATCAAATTACTATGTGCAGACTTGTGCAACACTAAGAGAAGGTGGGCCATTGACAGACAAAGATTAACCCCAGGAAGATGACCAGAAGACATAATTCTTAACAGTTTATCAACAAACTGAGATATTCGCAAATGCATGAACTAGATAAGGACATTAATATCTAAAACAGTCATATGGCAAAACACACTGAAAGAAGTAAAATAGGGTAATAAGGGACAGAAAGTTAAGAAGAGAAACATTATTGTAGATAAATTTACTACATCTTCAACAACAACCACATTGATGAAGAAACGGGTGGAAAAGGAAGTATCCACAGGCAAACAACATTAAGATATTATGTGAATCAGAGATAAATCTTGAAAGAGAAAAAATTAAGCATGCATGCAAAAAGTTAAATACTTACTCTAATTCCCCGAACTGATCGTGGTATTTTCCTAGAAAGCACCAGTGCTGAGTGCAAGAAGAGATTGTGCCTGAGGCAAATCCATAGAGAAGCATGGCATGAAAATACATTTTAAAAGAAAACAAAAATTAAATGGCTGAAGAAGACATGAAGAACCCACGGCATAACCATAGCTCCAAGAAGAGAAATTGCAAGACCGGTAGCACCACTCCCTTTTAGTTCTGGCACAAAAAGACCCTTCAGAACTTCTTTAGCATCAGGCTTTGCATATCCAAGCTCAACCATAAAACATGCAGCAATTGTAAATACTAGAAATGCAATCAAGAATTCAAGTTTCCTAACCTGTCCAAAAGCAATATAAAAAAGGTTCATAATGTTTTTATATAGATAGTACCTAATAAAACATTCAATGACAACCATATAGTTTTTTCATGATATAAATGGAATATGGTAAACTACCCCATATTGCTGTAATGCTAAGAGGATCAATGTGCTGAGTCCTGTCAGAAGAACACCAATCCAAACAGGTATGTTGAAGAGCATGTTCAATGCAAAGGCTGTCCCAATTACTGCATGTGTACAATAAAAAATTTCAAGATTAAGATAAATGGAAGTTAAAGAGAATGAACAAAAAAGAAATGGAAAGTTATGGTTTGTTTTAAAAACTAGATAATTTGCCCATTTGACTTTCACTGTTGTCCTCTAGTAGGATTTCTAGAAGCCCTGACCAGCATTTTCTTTTTGAGTGTAACTCTGTAGTCTGTACTATTTGTAGCTCAAATGAGTGAAGGAAACAAAAGGAAGGCGAAATTTCATCGCTTCCTTAAACTATAAAACTTGACTGATCTTGATTTAGTGAGTTAGTTAACAATGAACTTATTGAATATTTGAATCTATTCACAGTCTTGGTTATTAGATATTTTAAAAACTAAGCATACAAATAAATCCAAAAAAAAAGCCATATATTATTTACATGTATAAATAAAATAATTTGAAATAATTCAAAATGCATAATTCACCTCAATACCTTCAGGAATGTCACAAGCCACTATGGCAATTTCAGCAATAATCCAAAGTATGAAGTTGGGCACCCGGGGATACTCAGATCTACAGTGCTCTGCTAAGTGTTTTCCTGCAAGCAACAAAATAAATTGAAGGAAACCAGAACAAAAAATTAAATTTACCACTCACATAATAAAATTTATTTGGTAAAAAAAAATTGATTGTCAAATCAAGTACCAGTGACCACCCCGAGATTGGCTGCCATTGATTGAATTACAAGAGCAGCACATGATGCCAACAATATGATCCAAAGTAACTGAAAAAAAAAAAAAAAAAACAAATGTTAAAAAGAGATGAAGGAAGGATTAAGTATCATAAGAATATTTCATGGCACCTCATATTTATATTGTGCCCCAGACTGAAGATCCGTCTCGACTGCCAATTATCATTTGAATACCATAAGTATACCATGTCAGAAATAGATTTCCTTTCATTACAGAAGAAAATCATGAATAGTGTGTTCTTACAGTTTCCTGGATCTATATATGCAATGGAAACAAGAAACCCAGGCCCCATGTAAGCAAATAAATTTTTCCAGCTTCTCCTCTGCAAAATAGAAGCATAAATAAATGGTGGTTATCAAGTAAACAGTACTCATCATCAGAGGAAGTATATGTATTACTGCAGTGTAATCTACAATCGAGGTCTTAGGTTGCTCCATTAATTGAACACTTTAAATTAAACAAAATGTTAAAAAATATTGCTCAAAATCATCCCCAAGGACTGATGTCAACAAAATTGCAAGAAATATGGCAGATGAAAAATTAAAAGAAAAAGAATCAATGGCTATAATCAATAATCCTAATATTCTTTTCATTTCATAAAGTCCCAAATGAAAAATGTTGTCCTCCCAAGGCAGGTGGTTGGATGGGGGTGTTCTTCAATTCATATCAGTCACTCATCTCTTTTGTTTTCCATTTCATCCATGAGCCAACTCAATTTAATTGGAGGTTTGCGAACACACAAAGTAAATGCCACATAAGCTTACTACAAATCAGCTATTAGCACAGAGTCATGTACTGGTAATAGATTTCTCTACCCAAAGAAAATAATAGGTTTTTATCACCAATTGGAAACTGTAACACGCATTCTACCATACACTCTAGCCGGTTCACTTGGGTGCTCAATAGCCAATGCTACTGTAACTCATACGTGACATGAGAATACAACAAACAAACACACCTGGAATATTCCTAAGTCAATTCAAACACCTGTTTACAAACTGAAAATTTCTGTCCCTTGTTATCTATTTCCACTTTCCACAACATATTCCAATTTCAGTCACGGCATCTTGATTTAGCACACAAACAAAGAAGAACTGATCCGCTATAATTAATCTTAAATCTTAAACATAGGTGGCATATTAAAGCAATGTTCGTCTCATCATTTTTACCATAGCAAAGCTAACCAAAAACTCAAATAGACAATTAAAATAAAATAAAAAAGGATTCAATGAGAGCCCAAACTCACATCAGGCACAACAATTTGATTAGTATCTGAGTTGTCAATGAGTGGCGCATTGGAAAAGCTTCGGTTGCCAGTGCTGGAAATGAATTGTGGCTGCCCGGAACTAGAACCTGTGACAGCCATGTTCTCTTTTCTGCACACAAAAAACGAAGGCAAATAATTCAGCAAAGCAAAATCGCACAAATGGGATCCAATCCAATCAAAACGAAGGAATTAGTCGCGCGGTCCTTTAGTTTGAGTGAGAGGTTGTGAAACAACCAACCCAGTTATAGATTCGTGTGAAAAAATAATCTTTCTGAAGAATAATTAATTGAGACGAAGAAGGTGCAGAACTGAACTATTTAGCTGCATGAGTGCAACGGAAGAAAAAGAATAAAAGAAAGATTTAACATTTTCAATGAAAGAAGAGAAGAGAGATTGCATACCAATAACTGAGCTAACTTCAACTTTTGACTATGTATGCCCCTTTATTTGTACTACTACCATATCATGTTCTTTCTCTTCATACACTAGCGGCCCCATCTAAGATCTCTGTTACTCAACTTTCTTCTTTTTTATTTATTTATCAAAACTGGGTATGTTTGTAAAATAATATAGCAAAATAGATGTTTTTCAAAACTATTTAATTGTCAAGGATATTTTTGTCAAGTAGATATAAATTGCGTTCAAGCTTTGTCTTTTTTACAGGATTTGTTTTTTGTTTTACAAAAAGGTATCACCATGTCTATATTTATCCTTGTTTTTTCATTTGGTAAAGAGGCATCATCCTGTCTGTTTTCACCCTTACTTTCTTGTCTCCAAAGGAAGGGTCACCCATGTGTCCAAACGTTTTCTAAAATATATGATACAATATTTTTTTCTACAAAGTATAAATAATGGTAACATATATTTCTACTATACATATATGAAAGCAATAGGCATATAAAATTCCGTTTTTATCCTTTTCAGTTGATTGACACTTGGCAAAAATAGGGATAAAATGGTAATTGAACATTAAAATGCTAATTGCACACTCTTTTTAATAAATGCACTTCAATATTCCCAAATTAAAACTTACTAACTGCACACTCTTTTTTATAAGTGTACTCCAATATTTTCAAATTAAGACTTGCTAATTGCACCCCTTTTTGATAAGTAAATTAATATTTTCTTTTAAATCTTAAATACTCATTATATCATTTCTTTCATCCCTTTCACACATTATATCTTTAACGCGTAACCAGTGGTATTTCTTATATACTCAAGGTATCATACTAGCCAGTTAAAAAAAATACAAAATTCCAATATTATTTTAATTTTTCTTTCAAAAAAACTCTAAATTTTAAAAAAGCAATAGACCATGGAAATTTCATTTTTGCCCTTATTTAATTTGGTGACACCTGTCCTTCTTATCTGATAAAATGGTAATTTTCTAATATATATTTAATGTACACCTTCAGCCTTTAACTCCATCCGCTTCTCTCCGTCTCTTTCTAGCTTTCTTTCAAAATTTCAAATTTCAAAATTTGAAATCACCTCCCTCTGTGCACACTTTCGCTCCATCTCTCTCTTTTTCTTCTCCACCAAATTCATCTTCTTTGTTTCTCTCTTTCTCTTCCTCCAATTTCTCCTCTCATTTTCTCTTTTCTCTTATCTTTCAATTTCTTGCTCATCGCACTCCTCTTATCTAAAATCCTCAGCAAAATATACGAAGACAGTCCATTCACCAGCTCCGAGGTCGTTTTCATCCTCCTCAGGTAACTCTCAGCTTGAATTTGTTCTTCTTCTTCTTGGTTTTGATCCACATGCCTTTGCTCATTTTAGAGATGAAAGGAACAGTCGACAGAATTATGTATGAATTGCTTTTGTGCTGTAAAATCAACATTTTTTTTTAATGTTGTAAGGCTCACAAAGTATGAGTTTGAGTCATGATTATTTTCCACAACTTATTATGATAATAACAATAATAATAATTATTGGCCACTTTGTTATAAATGAAGAATGATGTATATGGAAGTTGAGTAAAATTTCTGTTTTATAAGCTTATACATTAAACCTAGTAAAATTCCATGAGGTGTTTGACAAATGTGTGGTGCTTATGAAGTATTTGACAAAATGTCTTCCCCAAATTTCTATTGCTGGTGAGGAAGAAAAGAAACATGAGAGAAAAAGAAAAGCTGCAAAACTACCAATTCATTCCAAATAAAATATAAAACAGAAAAAACAAAATAGCACGTTCATTTAGAGATTGCTAAGCTAAGCTAAGTAGGACAGTTGCCAGAGAAGCACATGGCTGCAATTTTTTTTTGTCATTGCTTTTTTTTTTATAAAAAAATTGTTGTTATATCTATAAATGTTTTTTTAAGTTTATTTAGGGTGACCGTTTTACATGTGGATATATTTGATATATTTTAAATATAAATTCTAACTAAAGTGGTCCACTAATATACAAATTCAGTGTGTTTTAGATTGTGAAAAAATAAGAGTATATCAATTAAATTCATTTATGTTCTAATAAGACACAAATATTTTGTGGGTATCTAACTATAATTGAAAAATGACACAAATATTTTAGTTGACTTTGACATCAATTCATGTTAATGTAGTAATATATCATCAATTTATTTAGGAAAATAGGAAGCAGAGCAACCTCACAAAATTGATACATTTAACATATTGCCTTTTTTTATACATTGAACATATTACTTAAATTGTGGTTGCGTTTTGTGACTTTCTTTGATAGAACATTAAAATTTTATTGGATTTTACTGCCAAATATTTTGATATTGGACTAATGTATACATTACTCTGTAAGTTCTTTTTATTGAATTATTTTATTTATATTCATTTGGGTGATGCACGAATGCTTATTATATTCAATTATTTTATAGAAACTGCTTATTTTTTAAAGTTTTAAGTGTGTGTTTGGAGTGGGAGTGATGTATAGAAACTGCTTACTTTCTGTTTATTTGTTTTGTCAACATATTTTATCATTTGTTTTTAAATCTCAATTTCTATTTCCTTATTATTTGAGATTTTCTTTTTTGTTTAGATAAAAGAAGATTATGCGTAGTAAAATTAGTCTATGTGCTTTGATAAAATTAGATAAAAGAAGATGATTTGGGATTTTCTTATCAGTTCATGTTAAGATAATTTTAGATTTTCCTGTGCTTTGATAAAATTAGTTTCTGTTTCACAGGATCCTTAGTAGCCTTAGTTTCAATTTAATTTTGATTTAGAATAAGTTTAGATAAGATCCTATCAAAACTTCTTGATTACATAGTGAAAGCAGAATATTTTTTTTTCGTGTTTTGTGATTACTATATTTCAGGAAGTAAAGGTTTGAAGTTTCTTGGTTTGGTGTAAGATAAACAGACTATTGTTCTAGAAACTCATTACCTCAATTATGCTAAATATCTAAATGTTGGCACATATGGTTTAACTTTTTTTAGTAGACAAGTATAGAATTATCTATGATTATTGTATGTATGCCAAAATTGACGGACTATTTTATGTTGAAAAGTTGAACTTAGGAGATCAGGACTGAGAAAGCCTCATATTGCAATATGTATTTAATTGGGTTGTAGAATGCTCATGGTGATTTAGAATTGGACTCTTAAAATGACCATGTAGATACTAATAAAATTGAGCCTACAAAGGCTGAGGAAGATGCAATTGCTAAAGGGATTGCAAGAACCTACAAGGGCTAAGGAAGAAGTAATTGCTAAAGGGATTGCAAGTATAAAATACTACCAAACATCTTCAGACTTCAGCTTTTGGAATAGTTGGTTTTAAGTTATTATACTAGGGAATTGTTATAGCAGGACATGAGTCAATAGAAGCATTGTAAAAAAAGATTGTGTAATGTCTTCTAAGTAGTGTTAGCAGTAGCAAAGTGGCTTTAAACAAATTAAATATCAATATATTAAAAAAAGCATTAACAGAGAAATAATTTACTACTAATAGAGCTTTCATGAGTAAACCTAAATATAGAAAAAAATATAAGAACAAAATCCTTTAACATCATTAGACAATTTTTATATACATAATACACGCACACAATATTATTTGCTTTTGTTATTTTTATATAGAAAAATATCACAATTGTCAAATAATTGAGCTACAATAAACTATGATAAGAGATAAATTCATTGTCATCGATGGATATATTATTTTATTGGGTAAGAACTAAATAAATGTATAATTTTATTTTAAACGTCTTCGAGCATATATATATAAAGCTTTTGTTAATGAAATAGGAATCTCTAACTAATACTTATTTTTTTATTTCATTAAATATTTTAAAATTGGACACATCATTAGTGAATGGGTGAAAATATCATAGTGACAACTTGAGTGATAAAAATTACAATTATAATTTACGAAAAATAATTATTCTCTAGGTCATCTTGAGTGAACCCTTATGGAAAAAAAGTTTTTTTAAAAAAATATCTAACATAGTTATATATTAAACAATCAATAATATTTATTTTAATAAATACATTATTTTTTTAAAAATTTCTTCATATAGATTTGAAATTTTTAATCTCTTTTTATTTAATTAAATTATTACGATTTCCAGTATAATATTATTTAGTTAATATATTTATTAGAAAATAATAATTTGATTATTTGTTATAAGACAATCAAAATTAATTATTTTAAATTAATTTATCAATAATATCATAAATAAAAATATTTTAAATATATGAAATAGATAAAAATTAAAATTAAATTATAAAAATGATTTTT
>PYAF01004129.1:315051-326220 GCA_007407185.1 Glycine tomentella | reverse complement strand
TTTTTAAAAATGATTTTAAAATTTTGACTATATGTAACGTTAACTTTTAGATAAAAAAAACACTACGTTAGCTTTTATAAAATTTTACAAATGTTTACGACTTTAAAGTCGTAAAGTGTAATTTTTTTATTACTTTCTATTTTATTATTAAGTTTTTTAAAAATTAAAAACCAAATTAATCTATTTAATAAATTAATCTTATTAATTTTTAAATTAATCTATTTAATATTTAAGTTTTGAAAAATTATTTAATTAAATTAACGTAAAAAACAATAAAAAAGAAAGTAATAAAAAAAACTTAGGAATAAAATAATAAGTAACAGAAAAACTTAATTAAAGTTACTGTTCAAAGTCGTAAAGTACGTTACGACTTTAAAGTCGTAACAGATTACTGGTCACACCTCCCTTTTTCATAAGTTATTACGGTTTATGGAAATTATGGTTTCTGTTAATTTGTTTTCTTCCTTTTCTATTCGACCCTTATATCACGATTGTCGCCATTCTTTTGTAACTTCCACCACCAATCGTGATGTAAAGGTCGAATAGAAAAGGAAGAAAAAAAATAACAAATTTCTATAAACCGTAATAACTTATGAAAAAGGGGGGTACATCAAGTAATTTTCTTTTGAAAATCAGTGTGCAGTGTAATGACAATTAACACAAAATTTAACAATTGAATTACATAGTTTTCTTATTACTTTTTTTTATTTTTTTTTACGTTAATTTAACTAAATAATTTTTAAAAACCTAAATATTAAATACATTAATTTTATTTTTAATAGTTTTCCAAAAATATATTCTAATATCAAAAAAGTTTTAGAAAACAAAAAATGTTATAAAATAACGTTTTTAAAAATTAAAATATACAAGTAAAAAACTTAAATAAAAATAAATAACAAATTTAGAAACTATATTAAATAAAATAATATTAAATAAAAAATATAAAAAATATTAAATAAAAATAAAAAATTAACAAAACAAGTTAAAAATGAAAAAAAAACGTTTACATGAAGTCGTAATGGTCTTTACGACTTTGCTATTTTCCCCTTATTTATTTAAGTAAATGCAGCTATAAGAGTCTGGTGCAACTAATGAGGATTCCAACGCTACAATTATTTTTGTTTTTTAAAACCTGTTTTTAATTTCAAACCTTTTTTTTTCAAACCTAATAAAATAAATAATTTTGTAAAGTCCATTTTAGTTATTATATACTTTAAATAATTTTTCGAATGAATGACATGTGAGTGGCAGAAAACGCGCACCCGTGGAAAAAGAGTTGATAATATTAGGAAAAAGATTTTCTACAGCTTTATCGATTTAACAAGTAGCTTGATTTTTATTTCAAACCTGAAACCTAATACATCGGTCATCTTTCTCTATTAAAATATAATTTATATTTTTTTTCTTCTATTATTTATTTTTCTTCCAGTATATTACTTGTAACAACAGGTAAAAAACGTTGATTCACCCATGAATCTCTAAACGCACGACTTCACGTTAGACGCCACCAAAGTTGGGACCCACGAGGTTGAACTATGTTTACTTTACTAAATACTAGGCCCCGTTTGGATTCTGTTAAAAGGACTGCTCCACCATAACTCATTCAATGGCCCCTATTTTTGGGGTCTACAAATTCCATCTTGCTACAAAAGTACAGATTCTTCTTTCCCACTTTTTAAATCATAATAGTAATGGCTGTGGGCTAAAGACCGATCCATTCCAAGAACATTCTTTCTTTTCAACCCAAAATAAAATATCTGCACCGGAGAAAATATTAAGAGCCAAGAAAAATACACCTTTCTCAGTGCAGCCCAGAAACAAAAGTAGATTTAGAATTCCACCAAAAATAGAATATCTTTTATTCTTTTCAAATAATTTTTAAAAATAAGCAGTCAATTACAATTTAAATGTGTATAAATTGACTCTTTTTTTTTTTATTTCGTGCTGTTATACTTTGCAATTTCTTTGTATTATATACAATTTTTTGTGTTAAATTTTTCGTTACGCTTAATTGGAGAGTTGTTCTATAGACATTGCTTAACACGTTAGTTTTAGACATTATTATTAGTACGTGAAATAATTAGATGAAAAATTATAAGTCATAAGGGGGGATAAAATGCAGTTCAAATAACAGGATATTTTAAATTTTAAATAAATGATTTAAAAAAAATCCAAATAAGCAGAAGAAGAAGAAGAAGAAATCCTTTTTTCTAATCTTCGGTCATTAGAAATTTTTTTTTTTAAAAAAAAAAGAGTGGAAAAACCAGAAATAACAGCTATAAATTTGAAGTGTCTTGCATGAACACGGTTGAAATTAGAAAACAACAAATGTGGATTAAAATTTGAAACTTTTCCTAATAGGATATAATAAGCTGGTAAAACAAACTAACAAAGTAGTGGTGATCTTTGAGATAAGCCTGTAATTATTAATTTTTTCAATATTCACACACCAAAAGACGTTCATAATAAATATTAAAAAAAGGTTGAGACAAAAAACGATCCAACCATTGTCAATAGAGCAAAAAGGGAGAATCGAATAGTGAAGTCCAAGAGAAATTTGAGGGCATCGAATATTAAGATAGGACTGAATACAATATATTCCCCAATTCCATTGTTTCTATCTAGTCCAGTAGTCCTTAGAGTCTTGGTCTTATGTATGGGATTCTGCTTGAAAACAAACTGAGCTTTATTAGTTCAAACGTTTGTCAATAACTGCGTCTGAGTTTAACAAGTAACAACAAATCAATAGTAAAGTCCTTAATGCCTATATGGAGAAATTATTTAACCGTGAGAAGGAAAAAAGGGAAATCTGCCTTTTCCTTAAAACTTCAAAGAAAAACATTTTAAAATTGAGCGAGTTATAAATATATCTTTGTTTGTTATTTTCACTATTTACCTGCTAAATTTCATTTGAGACACGCATAAACATAATATTGGATTTTGATAGCCCATTAACCAACCTGTGAAGCACTGGCGTTGAATTCTCATATCTCCCTAACACGGTGAAATGACCATTTGGATATTTTTTTTAATTACCATTTAAAAATTTGTTTTGAATTATTATCTAAAAGAAAATAAATCATAATATTTGTTATAATTTTTGAATTGAAAATTGTAACAGATGTTATTATTATTTTTTTTAACTAGAGTTGTAAAATATTTTACGACTTTAGTTAATTTTTTTAAAAAAATTATGATTTAAAGTCATAAGATTAATTATTATTGTTTGTTTTTACAATTTTAAAGTTGTTAATTTTTTTTACAACTTTAAAATTGTTTAATTTTGTTTTATAACTTCAAAGTTTATTTTTTTTTTTTACTTCAAAATCGTTAAAAATCATCATTGAAGTGAGAGAAGATATATTTTTTGATATTGTTCACAACTTGTTCATGTAGTAGTTAATATTAAATCAAATGATACAACTTCCTTCACGTCAACCATGAATAATTAGAATGTTGAATAGTTCTAAAAATCATCTATTTAATATTTTCTTAATTTTTGGTATAAAAAATGATATAAAAATATAGAAAATATGTTAAATAAAATAATATTAAAAAATATATACAAAATATTGAATAAAATTATGATAAGAAATTATATATTTATTTATTAAATAATTAAATTAAAAAATTATTTATAATTTTTAAAAAATATATCAAAACAATAGAATTAATCCTAAGAAAAAATTTATAAAAAAATAGAAATTTTAAATTCATTTACTATTTCTGTAAAAAAAAAATTAAAAAATTTAATGACTTTAAAGTCATGAAAACAAAAAAAAAATCTACAATTTTAAAGTCATAAATTCTTTTAAAAACATTAATTGAAATCGTAAAATATTTTATAATTTCAATTAAAAAAATTAATCCTACGATTCTAAAATCATAAATTTAAAAAAGAATTAATTAAAATTATAAAATATTTTACTATCTCATTTTAAAAAAATAAGAATTCTTAAAATTAATTATAACTTTCAGTTCATAATGTTAAACCTATCCTTTTAAGAGTAATAATTTAAAATCAACTTCCAAATGATAATTAAAAAAAAATCCTAAATAATCGTTTTGTCCCCTAACACAACACGAGGTGAGAGACTAGGGTTTTGGACATATGATTGAGCTTCCAGCGTTCAATCTTTTTTGTGCAAGATATATTTGTGGGCTGTATGAAGGGGGAATTGAATACGGGTTTGGAGTATTAACATATGTGGGTACATGAGTTGTGAATATTTAATAATCCCTTTTTTAAAGTTTTTTTAAAAAAATGTTTCTTTAAATAAAATAACTAATTTTTTATTTTTTTATATGCTTGTCTAATTTTTTTCTTAAAAAATATACTGTTCTGCTTTTTTAAAGAAATGAATTACATTTACTTAAAAAAGCGTTTTTTTTTAAATTATTTTTAAAAATTTAAACAAATTGGCACAATGTTACATGAAAACATAATTACTTGAATATATATATATATATATATATATATATATATATTTTAAAAAATCACATAAGTTTTGTGTTTTAGTTTTTATTGTTTATGGTAAGATATAATAATTAATGTCATTCTCAAATAAATAAATAAACTCTCACTAAATACGTATAATGCATGTGTGTGTGTGTGTGTTTTATCAGCTAATAATATATTTATATAACTAATAAAGTGAGAATCGATACAAGAAATATCAATCCCAGCAGGTATAAAACTGTGTAAAACTGGTTATTCAGTATTAATTACATTAATCCTAAATACTTAATAACCGGTATTGTAACAGCCCCAGCCCCCACAAACGTTTTCCAGACTCCACCCCAACCAAAAAGCCAATCTTTATACACCAATACTACCGACGTGGTATACTCAAAAAGCCAGAAACCCAACTGTTACCAAATCAAAACATCTATATTATGTGTCTAGGTAGAAGATATAAAGAGAGAGATCAAAACGTGGGAGTCATGATATCTTAGAAATAGAATCCAATAAAATACTACTTTTATAAATAAAATAAATAAAAATCAATGGTACCAAAGTTTTTCTATTTATTTTGAATAAAAAACAAAAATAATAATTTAGTTACAAACTATTTTATTTTAATTTTTTTTTAATATGAATTATAAAGGATATTTTTCAACATCACGTGCAACTTGTAAGCAATGTCTTATGAAGCGTCAAGAAATATTTATTGTAGAGTGGCACTTCATAATTAAGAAAAACATTCATTTAAAAGTAGAAAGTTAGTCACCAATAGTCAAATCGGTAAAAATAAATTCATACTCCTCAAGTTCACGGCATCAGTGATTTTACAAAATCAAATTCACTAAAACTAATCTAAATAGTTTGAATTGATAATTTCTATATTTAAATAAGTTATGAACTAAATCAATTGAATTTTGAATTAATCACATATTTAAATATTTAGACTTGATGATCCGATTAGTTGATCCATTAATTTATATTAAATTATTATTATTAGTATATATATAATATATATAAATAATTGGTTTAAATATGTTGTAACAAAATTGGTTGAAGAACATTTATTTTATTTTTTAATTTGTTTTAAACTATTTTAGTTTTATTTGAAATTTCAATTACATTACTTGTTTGACTAATTGAGAATATTGAATTTTTCAAACTATGATTTAGTAGTTTTAGTTTTTGAGTTTTTACTTTTTAAACTTTGTGGGTGTGGGACTTGTTTATTATATTTTAATTTTTAAATTATGTTTAACATAGTATGTTAATTTATGTGATAATGATGAAAAATTGATAATAATATGATTATTCTCCTTATATTTTCTTTCACTATTTGACTATTGATAATAATTATAAGTAATATATTACATTTTTTTATATAACACAAAATCTAGCTTATAAAAATATTATATTTAAAAAATAGATAAAATTAGATATTTTGACTCAACCTAACTTGAATTGGTTACAAACCGGTTGATTTTGATTAGGTTTTATTTTTTTATTTTTTGAAAAATTGATCCAAACCAACATATATAAATTTGATTAGATTGAATCACAAAGATGATCAAATTCAACTTAAACAACTCTTTTATATATATATATATATATATATATATATCCTTACTTTAAAAATATGGACTTGATTCTTATTTTTGATGGTAATGTAATGATTTTGATAGGTAATATTTAAGGGTTCATAAAATCCACCCACCATTTGCAAACTGGTACCCTCCTCTAACAACATGCAATATCTGCTCTGCCCACTCTCACTCAATATTATTTGTGAGGTCGCATTTAGAGTATTATCAAATATGACAAGGACCCCTTTTTTCTACAACATTTGATTTTGACCTAATATTATTAATTAGTTAAATTCTTTTGATTAGCATCTTATTATATCTAATTAAACTGTTAAAAAAATTATTATCACAGTCATTATTTAGGAAATTTGATTCTTATATTTATATTACAGCATATTATTTAAATAGTACTGTAAAAAAATTATAAATTATACTGGATTTGGGAAGTCTGTAAAATATTATAAAATGAAGCAAAAACCATAGGTATTTTGATAAAACTTTCTAAAAGTTTTAAATATTTTATTTACATTTAATAAAAAAATTGCAATCAAATGATATTAAAAATCAATGCAAATAGTGACTTTCGGTAAAGAATTTTACTATAAATTAATGAAAGTTATATGTCATTTCTTCTTCTTCTAATATATAGCTGACAAATTGAGGCATCATTTTAATTATCTTAATTATGATTTTTAAAATCAACAGTATCCTCAATAAAAAGTAATATTGTTTGAACATGATAAAATCACTATAGACAACTAACAACGTGATTAAAACATTAAAAAAAATAACAAAGATTAAATCATAGGGTTTCTAGGTATAATAATTAAAACGTTAAGTTTAGACGAATATAGGAGCCAAATAAATAATTAAATTGTCAACCTGATCACCTCAACATGCCAATAATGCACACAGGTAAAACCCACATGGCAATATTACTAAAATATTGACTGCAATACATTGCGACTAGCAATAGGAGCTAAAAGATATTTTTTTATAGCTCGTATAAGGTCTATAATTTAAAGTTAATAGAAATAAGGACTAAAGCGCAAAGGATAAAAACGTCAGAGTCTAACTGATTTGGTTGTATTATATTTGTGAATTATTATAAATATTTTGATATTTGAGTTTGAGTTTTATAAATAAATAAAAATTGTAAAGACAAAATAAATAATTAAAATAGCATTTAATGCATTAAATAAAACATTTTTAATAGCCAAACAATGGTCCGTTTTACATGGATTTTGATTTCTTTAATTATCAAAGCAGAGAAGCAGGCTGACGGCCAACCACAGTTGAAATTAATTTGAAAGGACTTGGCAATGGCAAGCCCACAATTGGCCATGGAGGCTGCTTGTAGCTTCTGCTTATTCTAAACTATTTGACGTGATTTTTCTGACTGATATGATTTATGGACGCGCTTCTAAACATACTTTTAGTGGACTTTATACCTAGATTTATTAAATAGTTATTTATTAAAAAATTGACCCCTTCTTTTTATAAATTTTTGAATCTATCGAATTATAATGTAAAATTTATTTATAGTATGAGAATTTTAAAATTAAATTCTAAATATAAAATAATATACATGTTAATATGTATGTAACATTATAAAATATTAATTTTAAACGGATTATACTGTTTTAAAGAAAATCATGGATATCAACAAAAATTAATTTAATTGATAAAGAATGAATTCATATTTTATAAAAAAAAAAAAAGAGTTTGATATCGGCTGTCAATGTAAAAATATTGTTAATAAATAATTTATAAATATTTATAAGTATAAATTTTAATAACGACTCTAATCTTAGAAATTTTTAAGACTTAATTCACTTAAACTTTTATATATAAAAAAACATGGAACATTGTCGACTAAAACTCATATGCCACCCGTTAGTACTTGTACTAGATATTGTTTGCTGTTGGAAGTACATCTTCAACTTAAATGCCAAGTTGCCAACGGAAGCAAGATATCTCCTCAAGCCTTCTCTCCGATCTATCACTGTGTTATGTACTTATGTGTCCCCTACTCGACATCCAATTTCTTACCTGGGCTTTGGCCAACTTACTCAATTCTTTAACACCAGCATGAACCTTGTGTTTTGTTCTTATATCTACTCTAATATGAACAACCTACCCATTATTGATTCTCAACAAGAAATCCCCTGTCAATAGATGAATGATTTACGTTAATTTGCCCACTAAACATGCCAAATTGCCAATGGACTTCCTCTCTAAAAGCATTTTATTCTAGTATAGACACCATTAATTACTCTAATGCATTCTATTATACACCCATGGGTTCATGCTGGTTTTAAAGACTTGAACCTCCACCTTACTAGACATTTCAAGTCGACCTCAAAAATTGTTCACATGTACACAAAGCTAAATAATTATTGTTTAGTCTTTAGCTTAACATTTTAAAGTTGCTTTCCTTTGCGTTAAATGGATTCATGTTTAGTCTTTAGCTTACATACGATTGTAATTTACTCAATTATTATTGTTCTCTGTACTATGAAATCTATATTTATTTTGTCTACTCTTCTCGTTGGGTTAAATTTTCTATCCAAACGGGTGGCCATTGGCTTTCAAATTTGATCAGTGGTCACTTCTTATCGTTCTTTCTCATCGGCCACACTATTTTTTGAGGACAAACAAATTAAGACAGCCAAGGAAAAAGGAGAAATAAAAGACTCGTGCCCACCAAAGAGGGAAAATAATGTTAAATAATTTGTTTTTTTGGGTCGTGGAGAATATTCATATTTAATACCCAGATAAACTCGGTTGTGCAGGAGCGTTCTTCAACAATTGACGCATCCAAGGGGGCAAGCAATAGTGATCACAAATAATTTTAAAGGACTTGGCAAACCCACATACATATTCGGGGCAAGGAATAGCCTGCTCACTGACTAGTTTGTCCTTTTATTTCTTTCTTCCATTTTTAATTTTGTATCGAGCATCGCAACATAAGGATACATCATACATTGATGTGTGTTTAGGTTTGATAGAAACATCAGAATATGACTTGTGTTGGATCCAAATGTTAAATATATAGTTAATGATCGAAATCATATGTAATAAATTATAAAAAGTTATGATTATATTAGTAATGAGCAGAATTAGGCTGCAATCAATAATAAAGTGATTTAAATAAATGTTGTGGTGAGTGGAATTGGGACTTGACTTAAAATGATAAAGGATTATGAATTAATATTAGGGGAGGCAGGAGGTGAAGAAGGAGAAGTCATATCTATCACATGCGTATGAGTGGGAGGGCAACTTGACAAAATGAGATTTAACAGGATTCGAAAGTGTTCGATAAATTGAGTATGATCCGAGTCAGCTTCTGCGGCTACCTTCACAACTCATGATGACTCAGGAGACCCCACATCATCAGGGGAAATGAGACTCCCTTCACTCACAAATAGGGGGGAATATGTCCACACCTATCTTAGGGGCTTATGGTCTAACCAATAGGCCAGATCACTTTTTTTTTAAAAAAAATTGGTAAAGATTGTGTTTGATTTGATGTTGAAAAATTAATTTTGAGTTTAGAGTGAATTTTGAATATATTTTATTTAAAATTGATTTTGAATTTACAATTAATTATGAATAATTTTGAGAAGTTTATGTCTTAAATTTAAAATTTTATAGTGAATTTTACTCTAATTATTATATTAAAATTATAGTAACATATCAAAACAATATATTTGTTTATCTTTAAAATATTACAAATGTTGACCTATATAAAAAATCAAACATATAAATTTATTGAAAGACAAATTTATGTTTTAGTTAAAAATTTATTACCAAATAGACTTTTTAATTAAATATTTTGATGACGACAAACTTATATTATATTAACATGTTAAATTTGATTTTTATAAAACTTAATTCCTCTATTTTCTTTTATCATATTTTGAGTGATGATAATTTTGATTTTTATAAATTATAATTTATTTTACATAAAAAAAATTCAATGATTTATGAGTCTATTATTCAATATAAAATAATTAAATTTATATAAAAACGTTAATATAAAACAATTCTTTAAATAAATTAAACTTTAAATAAATTAAATCAAATCTAAAAAAACTATAATAAATAATATATCAACCTGAATCCTTATATTTTTCAGACATACTATACCTATTTAATCAAAGTTTTATTCCACCTTACCTATTCTCACACTAATCACGAAAATATGTACACAAAATCATCTCCCCTCAAATTTGATGGTAAGGATCCATTCCAGCATGCACTTTATTGACTCTAGGCTTCTCCCCACGGCACGAAAAGAGGGAAAAGCTGGCAAAACAAACAGTATAACTCACGATTCACGAGTACGGTACCACGGAGGACAGAAAAATATACATGTGAAACGATATTTCAATATTTTATTATTTTTTAACATTTTATTAATATTTTTTTCTTTCTTTTTTTATAAAAATCATAATACATAAATTATTTTTTATTTTAAATAACATATTTTATTTTTTATATTTTTATTTTCTTATCATATCATAAATTTTATCAAATTTATATTTTTAATAATAATATTATAAATATTTATTAAATACTTTTTCCTATTAAATGATATAACTTATCATATTTATACTTTTATATATATATATATATATATATATATATATATATATTTCATGTTTAGGATAACAATTGAGTCTATAAGACTATAACAATGTTTACTCAAAATAGATAGAAGCAAGCAATTGTGATGAAGAAAGATGAATCACGAACTTAATCTAGAAGAACGGTTCATTTTTCTATTTCTATTCTTATTTTTATACAATATTTTTTTTTACTTTTACAATTATAAATATCAAATGTATTGAATTAATGGTAAGAGATTAAAATTGAATAAAATTTAAAAATTCATTTTTTAAATTATAAAATATTTATGTTAATGATAAAATATTTTATTTTATTTTGAAATTTTATTTTTTTATTATAAAAGACAACCCATTTCATTATTATTGATAAGTATCAAGACACATGTTCACATTATCCAAACAATACTTGATATGGTAAGTATAATTAATCTCCTCATTTGTCTTTAAATGGACAATCATATTTTAATTAAAAAGTTAAAATGGATACATC
>PYAF01004129.1:299359-314951 GCA_007407185.1 Glycine tomentella | reverse complement strand
ACAATTTTATTGTAAGTCTATCTCTTTTAAATCACTTTTTATTTTTATTTTCATCTTTAAAATAAATTTTAATATTTTTATAGTAAAAAAAATTTATATCATAATTTTAATTATTTATTATAAAATCAAAATATAATTTATTTATATAAATATATGTTTATTTATCTATATATATGTTCATTTATTATGAAATATGAAAAATATTTATTTATTATCATTTTAAATTAAACAAAAGCATTTAGCTTATTGAAAATAAGTGAAGAAAAATAGAAATGGTAATATTAAAAAAAATCTACCAAATGAGCAAAAGAAGATAAAAAAATATAGCAACACATAGTAAGTTAGAAGAAAAAAATAGTTTATTTTTATTCTAGGATATAAGAGCTATTTTTTTAAAAAAAAAACTAAGGCAATCAATATATTGTTGTACAAAGAAATGTTTTTGAATACCTATTGAGGGGCGAAATAACTATTTGGGGTGTTTTATGGTTAATTATCATTTGCGGATTTGTTTTGAATTATTATGATAAGAAATGGATTAATTATCATTTGCAGATTTGTTTTGAATTATGATAAGAAATGGGTTAATTATCATTTGTGGGTCTCTTTTGAATTATGATAAGAAATGGGTAAGTTTAATTGTAAACTAAAAGTCATAACTAATGTTATTACTAATTTTTTTTTATTTTTTTATCTGAAGTATTAAAAAAATTACAACTTCAGTAATTTTTTTTACAAATTTACAACTTTAAGTCGTAAGAATACTTTTCTAACTAAAATCGTAAAATATTTTACAATTTTAATTAATTTTTTAAAAACTTATGAGTATAAGATCATAGGAATAATCTTTTTTTAGACGTTGAAGTTGTTAAAAAAATTATGACTTCAAAGTTATTTTTGTTTTCATTTCACGACATCAAAGTTGTTGAATTTCTTTTATGATTGTTGAAGTTGTTAAAAAAATTATGACTTATATTTAAACTCATTTGATTAAATAATTAAATTTAATTTTTTAATTTTTTCAAAATATAAAATAATAGAATTAATCCTACAGAAAAAATTTTAAAAAATAAGAAATTTAAAAATATAAGTCATAAATGAGTTTAAGACTTCTATAAAAATTTAAAAAATTTAACAACTTTAAAATAGTAAATTTTTAAAAATAATTGAAGTCATAAATTTACGATTTCAATTAAAAATAAAAAATAAAAAAATGATATGATTTTAAAAAATAAATCTTATAATATATTTTAGGAATTCAATTAAAAAAGTAAAAAAAATAAAAGTCATAACATCAATTACATATTTTAATTCAAAAGTTATAACAAATAATAAAAATTACTTTTATATAATAATTTAAAACAAATCCTCAAATAATAATTATTTAAAAATGACCGATATGATGGTTTGGCCTCTAGATAAGCTTGTAATTGTAATCCCACCAAATTATCAATCTCTTTGGAATACTAATTGGCTTGGACTTGTTATACCAATTTAGCAATCTCTTTTTTGCTGTTTTGCAGGAATATGCTAGAATACCAGTACTAGTAGTCTAGTATACAACAAATTCTGACATCACACAGATTAACGAGATGTCCTATGTCATAAGCTTAAAAAGAAATACAACAAAAAGTCATAACTAAGAGAGGAAATAATAAGAACTAAGAAGATAGGGATTGGTATGATATTCAATCAATATCTATTTAAATAAATTAAATTTTAAATATATATTTATATTTTTTAAAAATAATTTAGATTTAAAATTTAATCTATTTAAATAATATGAATTTAATTATATCTAATTTATATTCATTTAAATATTATAAAATTTTGTATTACAAATTTTAGTTATTAAATATTAAAAAATAAAAACTTAGTATCGTCCATTTACGAGCTATTTTCAACTGACTTTAATAAAGACTATTTTCAATTGATCTTCGCTAGTGTATTTTAGGTCTATCTCAATCAGAGTAATTATTGTCGATCGTTGATATTTTTTACCAACATTCGTCAGGATTATTATTTTGGTGAGTGATTGAAACTATATTTTTGTTGACAACAATTAAGATTTATTGACCAAAAAATTATCTTAACTAATGTCAATCAAAAAACCTTACCAATATTAACTGAAAAATAGGCTCACCAATAACGACTTAAAATTAATTTTAATTAACGTCGACCAAAATAGCTCTAAATTAACTCTAAATGACTAACAAAATTGGCAAAGAAAACTTAATTTTTATTATGATCCATCAACATCCCATACTCCAGATATTTATTACATACGGCAATAATCTAAATCCAAACGGATTATGATAAGATAGAGATGCTATTTTGTTTTTCTCCTTAATTGAATTGAATACACATAACGAAAAGTAACTCCATCCCGTTACTGGTGGCAATTAGCGTCCCCTTGCCAACTCCACACAATGTCCTTGAGCGAAGGTCTGACTTGGTCCTCACAGAATTTAATGTATTCCAGCGTGTCTCCGGCGGACTTGGAGAACTCGACCACCGCGACCTCCGGAGCAACCTCGAATACCTCCACCGTCATGGCCAGCTTTCCCTTCCTCCCTTCCGTCGCCCCCTGCATCCTCACCATGAACTCCTTCTTCCCCGTCACCCTAAAGTTCAGCTTCTTGGCCACCCCATCCAGCTTCGCCATCACCGCCGAAGCCGAAAACTTGGAAATGAACATCGACGGCGATCGTTTCCTCGTCTCAAACAAGTTCCTCAGATCGAACCCATGCGACAAGGACGAGATTATCTCAAAAGCGTTGTAAGACGGACGAGCAGGCTTAGCCCCCGTCAATTCCCCACCATCATCGTTGTTGCTGCTGCTATTACCATCATCACTACTAGGAACATCATCCCCGTTGAAATCAATGTTATCTTCAAGCGCAGACTCCTTCATGGAAAACGCAATGGGCCTCATGAAGCCGATTTGAAACCAAGGGTCCTTCATGATATCTGGAATGGAATACCTCTTTTGCGGGTCCACCACGAGTAAATTTGAGATCAAGTTTTTGGCCGCAGGGGAAATCCATTCGGGGAATGCATAATCGGCTTTGAAAGACTTGCTGTAAATTCTCATCACATTCTCACCTTGAAAGGGCAAATAGCCAGAAAGAAGAGCAAAGAGGATGACCCCGCAGGACCATATATCAGCCTTGGACCCATCGTAGCCCTTCTTCTTGAGAACCTCCGGCGCCACGTAGGCCGGCGTGCCGCACGGTGTGAGGAGCATCCCGTCGGATCTGCGCTGGTCCGGCAGCGCCGACAGGCCAAAGTCGGAGACTTTAAGGTCTTCGTTCTCGTCGAGGAGCAGATTCTCCGGCTTGAGATCGCGGTGGGTGACGCCGCGGCTGTGGCAGAAATCGACGGCGCTGATGAGTTGCTGAAAGTACTTTCTGGCGACATCTTCCTTCATCTTCCCTTTTGCAACCTTGGCGAAGAGTTCACCTCCCTTGACGTATTCGACAACCATGAAGATTTTGGCCCTGTTGGCCATGACCTCTTTTAATTCGACGATGTGGGGGTGACGAACCAGGCGCATGACGGAGACCTCGCGTTTGATCTGCTTCACGAGCCTCTCTTTCTGGAGCCTTTCTTTTTTTATGACTTTGATGGCCACGCTCTCGTTTGTGCGGAGGTTTCTGCCGTGGAACACCTTGGCGAAGTTGCCCTGTCCCAGAAATTTTCCTATCTCGTACTTGTTGAAGAGGATGTTACGGGTGCTGCCGGTGGCCGTGGGCTTGGATAGCCGGTCCATCTCGCCGCTGGGGTGTGGTGAATGAAGCTAGCAGTGTGGGTGCGATAAACTAGGGAATTGTTTCAATTGCAGGATCTGAATTGGAATTGGTGGAGGTGGGAGAGACCCAGATCGAAGGGCTTCACCCTTTTAATGATGAAGAGGGTGTCGAAAGGACACACCACGTTCTGGAGAAAGCATTTGGAGGGGTTGAAAATCTTCATGGTTGCATGCAGCAGAGGAGGGAAGCGAGGTGGGTCGGAGATGCGAGAATGAAGAAGGGATAAATATATTTAATGAGGCACAGCGTCTGCGTGGCAAGAAGAATAGGTATAGCGAGATGAGAGGAGAGGAGAGAGGGTTCAAAGTTGGAAGCAATCAAAAGCAATGCTTAAGGCATGAGGTGAACGCGGTTTTATGATATAACAAACAACGCCACCAGAAAATATCTGCAAATACCTAAATTAAGATTAATCGGGTCCCACTTTATTCGTTGCTTTCTTCTAAATTAATTGAATTCTGTTTTTTTTCTTCTCTTTATCTTAACCTATCTTAATCACATGATTCATTGTCAAGAGAGAGGAACCTGATTAATCCAAAGATAGTCGCCTGACTAAAAAAATTAAATATTATTTAAATAATTTAACCTTAATTTTAATTTATTAATTATTTATATCCAATTACTTAATTATTGCATTCTTGTTTTACTAGAACCGCAACCAATTATCTTTTCTTCCTAATCCAATCCATAGTCCTATTATTTTACACTCGCCATGTATAAATTAACAAATAAAAATTAATATAATGAATTTATTTTTACTATTAATGTGAAAAATAATTATATTTCCATATGAAAATATGGTAATGATGTTTAGAAAGGCATGGAGATAAGATTAATGATTGGAGGTGAATGATGAGGCGATGACGTGGATGTGAGTCGAATACAGCTAGCTAGGTGCAAGTTTTGGAGCCCAGTACCAAAACCTAACACGAATGCCCTCATCCAATGAGACTGAAACACGTGTGTTTTGAGAGGCGGTTGAGGCTGGAAGCATATTGCAGACGTGAACCCATACGGGCAAGGCCATAGAACAGCAGACCAAGCTTTCAATTTTCAAAGGCTGCCCTTGTTTGCACCAATCCATTGGATTTGCAAAACACAACAGATCTATCCTTCCACACGCTCACCTTCTAATCTTTGTCATCTTTCATTCTTTTTCTTCCTTAAACAATGTTGTATTCATCTGTTATTATTAGTTCATTCAATTTAAAATCATTGTTATCGAAATCAAAGTTTAATACTTTTAGATTACAATTTTGAATTTGTTTACATTTATTTCACACCCACTAGCCAACTTGTAGTCATCTCTATTTAATACATTCAATTTATGTATCATTGTTTCCCAAAGTCTAGTATTTTTAACTTCTAACATATTTAAATAATCCACATATACTTGAATATATATGGTCTTGTAATTTTAATTAAATAAAAAAATTAGTTACAAAATTTAGTCTTGACAGCCATTAACAAAATAAAAATTAAAAATTATAAGCAACCAAACAATTTATCAACAATATATATAGTCTTGTAATTTTAATTAAAAGGAGAAATTTGGTTACAAAATAAATTCAATTTTGAAGATGTATTGATATGGCTTAGTACTATCTTAGTAACAATCTAAGATCCTCTTGATCACGATCTAGGATCTCCTGATCACAACCTAATACCCTCTCGACATGGTATCTGGCCTAATCGAATGCTCACGTTCTTTTTCTATTCGCTCTTAACTATCGTCTTCTTGGGTTGTATCATAGCTTTTATTCGTCCTAGTCGAATGCCTAAGTGCTTCAAAAGTCAAAAGATTGTCACATTGAAGTTTCTAAACTCGAAGGCTACGGATATTCGACTAGGCTAACAGCTTATTACTCCTTTGCATTACCTAATATCCTGTCGACCACGACCTAGAATCCCATTTTGGCTTGACTTAGTACCCTCTCGGGCACCACCTCATGGAGGTAAAGGAATTTAGTTTATTTTATCTTAATATTTATATTAGAACCGTTATGTAATCTTATATTACACAAAATAGTGAGCAGAGAACTCTATGTAACAAAATATGTTATTTTTAATGAAATTGTGATTTTTTTTAATGAAATATATATTTCATAATAATAGAGGAAATGATTTGTATATATGAAATGTGGATACCTCGTACCATTATCATGATGACCTAAAAAATCTCTTACAAAATTCAATATATTTTTTTGAATCATTAGTGCCTTTTCTTATTTTATTTTTTTGAAAATTAAGTGAATGGTTTGTAAAGGAAACATGACTTGAAATAATTTACTTTAAATGTGTTTTTATTACCCAAAATTTTGATAAGGCTAATTATATTTCTTTGTATTTATTAAGATTTGGTAATATTTAAGATAATATTAGATTAATATGTGATTAGTAATTCACTGAATTAAGTATTTTTTTAAGTATGTTGAAAGAGAATAACATTTAATATGAAAAACCATATAAAAACATAATTTTTCATTTTCCAATAAAAAAGTTTATACTTTTAAGTAGTGCAATGAGAACATAGTATTTGCCTTTTTCTAATATAGGACATTGAATTGAATTAAGGCAATCTAAAATATAACCCAAATTTATTTTTAAAATACATTAAAATCTAATTTCTCAGTAAATCAAAACTTTGGAAAAGTAATTTCAGATTTAGTCTATGTAATGGAACGAAATAGGTTATGAACGTGCTAGGCTAGCTTCTAACTGTTAAGTGATTCCTTTAATTATATTGCCAGAAACGACGTGATCTGTACATCAACTAATCTAAGATACAGATTACAATTAATCATTTCAAGCTCATAAAGCGTGGGAATATTAAATGTGTGAACTGTACAGTGTTAACATTAGTAATATTAGGTTAAATTAGTATGTATATATCCATACTACAAATTTTTTTAATTTGGTATTTATATTTTATTTTTCTTAATTGGATTGCTATATTAATTTTAAATTTATAATCAGGTTCCTATATTAATTCATCATGAGTAATCTGTTGGACATGTTAAAATATTTAATCATATGCATACACATAGATGCTAACTCTAAAACAAAACACTTGAGCTAATTATATAAGTGAAAACCCTGAACCACAAATTGCTTTAAAGGTGATTAAGGAGATACAAATAACATTACAAATAAATTAAGGATTAATCACTATTAAGATTCAGATTGAGATATGGGAGATATGGAACCCACATTTTAGGATTGATTTATGATTTGGAGATAATGGACGGATTGAAAATGAAAAATAGGAGGTGTTGAAATATGTTGGATTAAAAAAATTAACAATATAATTTAGACCGACATGAAATAACACTTGACATCTGTGTGTACATAGGATGAAATATTTCATAAAATCTAACATATTTCTCATGACAAATTAAGATAGAGACTTAATTATAAATTTAAAATTAATAAAGTGACTCAATTAAAAAAAAAGTATAGAAAACTAAGTAAAAATTTATAATATTGTGAAACTTACATACTAATTTAACCTAATATTTATTCTGCTATTATTTTAATCTGAAAAAAGAGAACACGCATATCTCTGAGATTGACTACTAATTTAAAAAATAAACCAATTATTTTACTATAAAAAATTAGAGCATTTGACTATGCTTAATTCTTAACAAGTTGCGGATGATAAAAGCAGGGGCATCACTGCATCAGGAATGGGTGAATGATGCCATGGTTACCTTGAAATTTTTTAACTACACCATTTAAAATTGCATATAGAAATATTTAGTGGCAGCTTGATGTGAAAGAAAAAATATGAGGTCAAACTTTTAATTTTGTGGCTAATGGGAAGCTCACGCGCACTGGAAAGGAAAATCAAAATCATCTATATTGACTGACTATTATGGGTCAAAATCACGCTCTAACCAAATCTTCCAGTCCCAGAGATGCTTCCTGGAAATTAAATTAGCTTCTTATGATACTCATTTTGACATCTATTTAACACTATTTGTTATAGCATTATTGTTCCCTAAGGTCTCATGAAGAAAATAACAATAATGAGATATGTGTACACGCAGACAAGCCATGCTAAAGTGCAATATTTTAAAATGGCAGCGTTAGATGATCAGTGTTATGTCTAAAAGCCTATGTCGTTTAAACTAATGTTTAAAAATCTTCTTATATGATTCAGATAAGTTTTGGTTTCAAAATATAATTTTTTAATTAATTATTTCCTATTAAATGATAATATCTTTAAAATATTTTGCATTTAATTGAAGTTTTATTTTCAATAATTTTATTTATTTTTGTCCTATCATACTTTTTCATACTCTCTTTTGAATATTTTTTTAATAGTTAAAATTTATTGAAAATTACAAAATTTAATAGATCTCAAATCTTATTTAATGATTTTTTTTTATAATTTTCAATATAATTTAACTAAGAAGAGGGAATGTGTCAAAAAGTGATAACACTCCAAAATTAAATTATGTTAACTAATTTTTTTGATGAGTGTGATTCCATTTTTTCCTTATATTTCAGTTCAGGGTGACTACTCCATTTGAACTCATATGTATATAAAATATACAAATAATCAAATTATATCTAATATTAGTATTCTTATGCACATTTGAACATGCAATCGATCATCTTATCCTTTTACACTAATGTCCAGCAACCGACGAATGTCATATTACTGTCTTCTAGCCGCCATAGGCGGATCCAGGTAGGAGATTGGGGGCTAGTGCCCCTCCTTAAATTTTGAAATGAAATTTCCAAGTGGGGGTGATAGATAATTCACAATAGCATATGCAAATCCAGCTACATAAAAGGGCCTGTTGTGGAGGAATTCACTTTTCCTAAAAGATCAACTCCCTCCCTTCAACAGCTGTCATGCTTCTCTCATTGTTGAGGTTACAAATTACAAAATAGTTTTTATTCTGGTCCTTGTTTTAAATAATCACCAGATTGGGAAGGGTCATTTTTTGGTTGCCTATTTCGGTGACTCATCTCAGGGGGCACCAGATGTAAAATATGGTTGCAAACTTGTAAGGTAGATGCATTAATTAAATAATTAAATCTACCATACATATAGATAGATTCAATGTTACATTGTCATCTATCTAACATTTGCCGATAATAATAAAAAATTGTATCTATTCCCTTTTATGCTCGTTGTGTGTGTGGATATCTGTTATGCTCGCTGTCATTCCCTTTTATTTGGTAATAAAATTCCTCTAATTAAAGCAATTGGATATCAATTTGAGCCTAACTAATACAATCGCTTTATAGACCACCAGACTAGACTACTTAACATGCCAATAATGCTATGTTCTTCACAATTGAGAAATGATCCTCATTTTCCTTAAAATTCTATTCCTTCATAAAGGGGAACTGGTCTTTCTCGACTCTGTATTAAAATGTCAAAATATTGTTTCACTGTACCAACTATTACGATATCTTGTACTATCATATTTCTTAATGTTGCCTTTCCTTTGTTCTAGGTGAAGAGGAATAAAGCTTCACATGCTGGTATGTTTGACATAGCAAAGACTGCAAATAGGCCCGTGATACATATTGGTGGATAAGGTCTGTTCATCTTTCTTTTTACCAATAAAGGTTTTTTTTTCTAAAATATTTATTTTTCAATTTACTGATGCACACAATGATTTGTCTCTATTTCAGGTATCATACATTTATCAGGCAATTAGAGCAGGCCAAAGTCATTTGCTATCTGCCCCGTCTACAACTTAACAACAGCAAGGTTTTCCTTTTTTTTTTTTTTTTTATCATTCTTCTTATTATTTTCTCCATGTCATAAAAAAAAATTGAACTTTTATTATTAGATACCTTTGAATTTGATTTCCCTTTTCCGGAAGAGACACATAAAAGGATATTTTCTGATTTGTGATGCATGTAGAGCTTTAAGTCATGTTCTCTCATAAAATATATGTTTTTGAATTTATTGAGTGTCCCTCTTTATTAATTTCCTGGATCCGCCGTTGCTAGCCGCCTACCGTGCATCAAGGTTGAAATTTTAAATTTAAAAAAAAAACATCCGAGAAAATAAACAGAAAGGATATAGCGACTAGATTTAACCAAGGTTGATATTAGCTTCAAAGTTGATTAAGTTCAGGTCAGGTATAGAGTAATCAGCCGATAGCTTTAAATATATAGATACTTTAAGTTTCCTCATTTAGAAGCTTGTTTGTTGCGTCACAATGAAGCTCAATTATTTCTGATGTTAAAGTTTCCTTCCGAACTTGATTTATTAACATGCGCTACGAAGTGGCAATTATCCGAGACGAATGCATAGATTCGAAATAGCTTCAAGTTGAAGCCATAACTGTCTCCAAATTAAAGTCAAGTTTTAAGTACCTCCAAGTTCCAACCGAAGCTTCAAAAGATATGTCATACTATAACAACCCTACGTACTCGGTTTGTGTATAATTTTAGAGTATTTTCATTTAGTAGCTATTATTTTTAGAAGAAATTACAGCAATAATCCATAATTATTATGACATTTAAATTCAAGTCTTTATACACTTATCCAAAATTTAGACCACCCAAATTAGGATGTAAAGTTCCAATCCTTTTTAAAACAAGTTGTGTCCTAGTTATGTTCACGATCTTGCGAGTGGTAGAGTTTAAGGAAGGTGTTCAAATTTCTCCCTTCCTTAGTTTATGAATCGTGTTAATAATTTTAAACTTTAAAAATTAATTTCTAAAAGTGTTGAATTCTTAACATATTTTAGAATGTAATTTTTAGAACTGTTAAATTTTTAACTAATAAAAAGTTTTGGAAATTAATTTTTGAAAAGAAGTATTTTTGATTATTTTTTTACAAAACATATAGATGGAAAAGACATAGCCATTCCTTAACAGAGGATTCAAAGACAGTACCCGGACAATGAAAATGAATGGAAAGATCGAAAAGTTGGAAGAAGAAAGAATTTTTTGGTTCGACACGTAGAATTAGCTCAGCATTTTCTCCGATGGTGGAATCTCATAAAAAGAAATGGGTGCAATATGTTCCTAGTTGGTGAAGGATATTGGTGGTGAGTAAAAAAAACCGATGATATAATGTTTAATCAAATTTTCAGATAATGCAATGCAATTGCTGATGTTCTAGCTAAGAATGGGATGAATATTTATTTGTAAAAAAAAAGGATGGATATTGAGTAAGGTTTGAGATGTATGATATTTTAATTTGTTATTAGTGACAATTCAACAACTCTGTATTTATTTGAGATAATTGTTTTTGGGCATAAGCTCGTTGTTGCAGGAAAAAAAGAAAGTTACAAATTGTGTTCAGCAAACCTAGTATATTTGGTATCATGAGAAAACTACCCGAAGAAGCACGTGGCCGGCCCCCTATTCTGGCTATTCATGTTATCTTGGACCAACAGATACTTTTTGCCCATAATTTTCTGGCCACAGTAAGCGGAATTGTTCTTTGATGGGCCTGGCAGGGCCACAATTTAATTATAAATTATAAAAAAGGCAATTACGATTTCCACTACCCTAATTACTAATACACTACCATCTTTTTATTTTTCATAACTTTCATCCCTAAACGACCTTGTATTCTGAATATGCTCTCCCAGCATTGATCCATATCACTCCTCTGTCATCAGTGTCATGTATGCCCCATAAAAATTGTTCTTCTCCTCGTGGATTGCACATTCCTATTACCATGATTTGCAATTCCCCCATCTATTCAGGAAATATCATAGAGATACACAATTTAAGTCTATGCTCATGCAATCACTCAGTAGCTTACAAACATGAAAATCCAATTAAAAGAATCTCGTATAAACAAAATGCCCCAAACAAAGAAATAATGCCTACCTTGACCATCTTTGCTCTCATCCTAACTACTGTTCCCATTATAATCAAAATCATCATCTTGTTCTATAAGTTAAAAGTTCACCAAAGACAACAAACTAATGCAATAAAAAACAAAAACAAAAAATCCTCCATTTGTTTTTTTTCTTTCAAAACTACAACCATTGGAAAGCCCAAAGGAAGTCAATCCAGACATTGAGAAGAAGCCTAATGATTGAAAAAAGTGGAGTAAGAGAGTGGATCATTGTTGGTTTTTGCTTTGTGATCTATGCATTGCAAAGCGGCTACGATGCTAATGAACGAACCCTATTTGGCTATTTGGCTTTTGATTAATTTCTGCAACCAGGGTATTTAGGAATAAAAAATTATAAAACCAAAAAAACGAAGTGTATTAGACATAAGAGGGAGTGAAAATTGCAATTGCCTAAAAAAATCCCATTTTGCAAGACCTAACATAGATTAAAAAAAAAGGATCCGTTTAATTATGGGTTATTTTGCAAAAAAAAAAAAAACGAATTAAACATGCTTGGCTGGTGAATTGGTTGACTAACCTATTTTATTTACATAAAAAAATATGTTTTGAATAATTAGTAAATTTGAAGTTAAAAAAATTATGTTGAAATGGCCAATACATCATTCGGAGCAACCAGTATTCCATACAAGAATTGGAAGATGGTTGGATCATCTAACCACGGATTAAATAGTCATATTAAATTTCAGCCCATTGAAACGTGGTACTATATAAATTGGCTTAATTTGACTGTGGGATGAAGGCATGAAGCCCATCGATGTGGATTGAAATAGGCCAGTCATCATGTTCACCTCTACTTTTGATTTTATACATATTGTATTTCTGATATTTTATTGCATGTTTTCATAGCAATATAATATTATTCATTAAAGATTATTGAAAGGTTTTAATTTCATTTTTGACATTTTATAATTTATTTTCAATTTTGGCATGCTACATTATCATGTCACATCGTTGACATATCAACATGTTCATCATCTACCACATAGTGAAACTATTTGTTAATTTTTTTAATAAAAGATCGACAATATTTGATGAATCAAAACACATTTAAGTCATGTACATACGTATATAATAAAAAAAAGTTATCTAATATTAGTTACATTTAAAATATTAATTGTAAATTATTTTAAACATAAACTTTTTACTTATACATAACAACCAGCCACATGATTTGAACACATATTTAATAAAATGAATATAAAAAATCCATTATACTATTTGCTAAATTTCTCTTTGGATTAAAAAATCATTGTAGTATTGAATAATATGTCATTATTACGTTCTCTCATTGAGGGGGTGATATCGAATTACACAGTGACACTATTTGAATTACATAGATAACTTTAATTTCACCATTTAAACCCTGTAACATTATTCAATAATATGAAAATTCGCTAAATGTTTCCGATCAAAGATTGTTGAAAAAGCTTAATTATTATATCCCTTGTAGCATAATTAATGTATTATTTTAATCTTTTAATAGTATTTTAAAAATAAATTTTTTTACGTGAACGTGATCCAAAAATCCAAGCAAGACATTTAAGTTAAGAAAAGAAAAGAAATGTTAAAGTTTGGCAAATGTGGTGACTGGACCGACAAAAGAAAGTGACAGAAATAATTACGTTGGCCAGTCATTTGGAAGTCAATCCTCGTGCGCTTTCCTTGTTTGTTTGCTTTTTTTATTCTGTTCTCTTGTTTTCTTTGGTTGTTAAAAACTTGAAATTAAACAGAAGAAGAACTTCCGATTTGGAGTTCTGTCAAACTGGCCCCACCCCACTACAAGTTGCCATGTAAGGCTTTCTTCTTTGAAATCAAGGATTCATGATCATTGATCCCCAACAAACATGTGCTGAGAAATATGACCCAAGTATTTTGAATTCAACGGCCTTCATGTTCATTCGTCAACCTACCCTGACATTCTAATT
This sequence comes from Glycine tomentella, assembly GCA_007407185.1. Taxonomy (NCBI): domain Eukaryota; kingdom Viridiplantae; phylum Streptophyta; class Magnoliopsida; order Fabales; family Fabaceae; genus Glycine; species Glycine tomentella. Next base: position 301,362 of record PYAF01004129.1, on the reverse strand, counting down.
CTAATTCAGGCCTAGCCAGATCAATTGAATGTGAATGCCGTAGACCAATCTTTCACACTTATGTAATCTCAAAAGAATTAATATTCGCCCAATTCTCTCGTCAAACAAAACATACCTTCTAGCCATCATTCCGGTTTTATTCGTTTCCACTTTTTCATCTAGCGCTTCAAAGAATTCTTGTATGAGAACACGTTTATAAATTTTATAAAAACTCTTTTAAACTTTGATCACAATATTTTTCGTTGATAATGTTTGATGCATATATGCAATGATAAGGTATTTTAGAGTGGAAGCTGTTCTTTGAATGGTCGAACACAAACAGATTTTGACTGAGTTCGCTAATTATCAAACTATCTTAAACATAGCATCTGAATGGATGCATACATGGCTGGTGATGATATGATATTGGTGTTGCAGACGTAGTAGTTGTAAGGTCATATACCTATTTATAGTACTTACGTAGCCTGGGTTATTTTGCATTTATATGTTTTTTTTACATTTAAATTCATTATAGCCTATGGCTAGTATATATCGGGATGTATATGATATGGGATTGGGTACCCTTGTACCTGGAATTTAATGTCTATATATATATATTTTTTTTCTAACAAAAGAAAGTGTTCTACATGCAAGTAACTCGTTAAGTTTTAGAGGTGAATGTCTATCCTTAAAATACTATTATTTAATTATAAATTATTTTAAAAATTAATAAATTTATCGTATATAATAATTTATGATTAAATAGCTAAATAAATTTTTTTACATTACCAATATATAGTTTTTTTTAAGTTTTATATTTTAGTTTTGTACATGAAAAAAATTTAATTAAAAAACTAACATTACTATAATAATAATGTGAATATATTCGTAATTCTAGTATAATTATAATTTGTGAATAATATATGTAGTCTTGACCAAATAATAAAAAGGCTATACTTCACTATTTTTTTTTTTTGGTTAGAATTCATTATATGTAGTATGTTTGCATATATCAATAATCAATTCAAATATTATTAAAACCTTCAACTACTTTTAAGATAGTTAATTATTCTTATAAATAAAATACATAATTTTTTAACGTGGTTTAGTCTTACTCACGTATAAAAAAGTAGAGGCATCTTATGTGTGATCTCTCTAATCATGCTCAAACAATTATTTAATATTTATATGGTTTAGGGGCTATACACCCTTCCTTTGGGCAAAAAAAATCGTTTTTTTTTTAATCTTATTGCATCTTTTTATTTTTTCCAGTTTTCTCATTGACATATATGATATATCGATAAAGCTATCTAACTTACGGTAAGCAGATTCAAGGTATTCATTAATTGACAAAAGCATCGACCCTTTAGACTAGGCTCTAAGCTAGGATTATGATGTTGAATTTGACAATGTGGCTCGACTCGTGGTGTGAAATACACCAAAAGATTCTTATTAGATAATGGTACCTTTGTTTTTATTAGACAAATATTCTTTGTATGATTTGTTTTTTCAAGTTGAAACTCGAATTATCTTATAGTTAGGTACAAGGGCACCAGGAGAAACACAATACAAATAATTGATAATTATTTTTTCACTTACAATAATGATTAAATATCGGTAGTCATGTTGAACCCCGTATACATAGTGATAGAACATGAGACACGCAAGTGAATAATGTACACGTGAGTCTAGCTCATTTTCTCGGGTACTTTGACTAAGTGCTCGTTTTAAAAAAACTTAGTTATTTTTTAATAAATTCTTATTATATAAGAACTTATAAAATTTAATCAGCTATTTGCGTTTAAATATGCATGTTGATAAGAGCTTACATAATTTTAAAGTGTTAAATGCACTATTACATAAACACTTATAAGATGTTGCCTCATTTTTAAAATTTTAAAAAATCAAACCATGATTAAAACACAATTAAAAATTTAATAAATAAATAAATAACAAAGTAACATTATATATATAAAAAAATATTAAAAATAAAAAATACCTGTCACAATTTATCAGTTTCTAGT
>PYAF01004129.1:270268-299259 GCA_007407185.1 Glycine tomentella | reverse complement strand
TATATTGATAGTATTCATTTTATACCTGTCACAATTTATCAGTTTCTAGTTTTAAAAAACAAAAATTATGTTGTGTACATTCTACAAAAATTTCTTGACACAAAAAAAAAAATCACCATATACCTACCAATATTTTAAAACTAAAATATTTAATAATCACCATACATGATTAAAATATAAATTAAGGTGTGAAAACTAAAATCATATATAGCATAAAATGTTTATATAAACTTAAAAACTAGCATTCACATGTGACATGTATAAAATGAATACTATCAATATAAATATTTTACCACTACAGAGTACTTTAGAAGGAAATAAAAAAAAAACAAATTACTAGCAAGAAATAACTATTATTTGTTTTATGTATAAGTTAATATTTATATTAATTTGAAAAAGTAACACGAAATAAAATATTTAATTTGAGGGAAAAATGAAAAAAAAATAAAAATACGTACATTTTATATTTCTTTGCTCCAATAGGATTCAAAGGTGGTCTTTTTCATAAAACCCGCATAAGCTATTCTTGTATGCTATCTTGGAGCACTTATGAAAATAAGCTAAAAATAGCTTATGGACTAATTGACCGTTTGCTTAAAATTAAAAAGAGTGTTTCTAAAAAAGTACTTTTTGAAAAAGTAATTTAAAAAAAATACAGAAAAAAATTAGTTCTTAAAACAAGTAGAAAAATATTTGTTTAAGCAAAAATATTTTAAATAAGCACACAACAAACGGCTTATTTATTAAAAAAAATATTTTTTAACAAATAAATTTAAACAAGCAAACCCAAAATATTTTCATAAGCTCTTTCAAACACTCTCACAAACACTAATAGCGCCAAACAAGTTCAAATAAATTGTTTATAGACTCTCCTAAACAAAACTTAAGACGATTTCCAACGAATCAGATCCAATCGACTTGTTCCTTCCCCATCTGATGCAATACAATAAAATTCGATTAGAGTAACGCTATCAATACGTTAAAATTTTATATCCAATTAAAACAATATATATAAACCGGTGTAAAAATTTGTCGTATCAATATGATTATTCATTCAATAATATGCTAAAATATGTATATTTAAGGAAAAACCTTGATGGTATAACTTTGTTATAATTTTATTGAAATGGTGTGATTGTTGAGCAATACTAGGTCCTGTAATTTATTTAGTAATATACCAATATAGTTACTTTATCTCGTAAAATATTTACAACATATCGTGGATACATATATTTTTTATCATTATCTGAATTTATTTAATTGATGTTACTTTAATCAAACTTAATTTCTAGATTAAGTGGTTAGCTAAAGCGCTAAAGGATAAAGAATAGCGGGTGATCGAGGTGTATAGAATGAGCTAGTGTTAAGAACGAATCAAAACCGTTCGATAAAAAAAATTGAAAATCAATTAAATCAACAACCGTAAAAACTAAAATTTTAAAAAATCGTATATTCATTTTTTATTTGATTATTTTTTTAATTTTGTTATAAAAAATAGAATCAAACCAAACAAACTATATATTATAATTATGTTTATTTTTATTATAATAATTAATAATAGTATGAATAATTTAATATTTTTATTTATTTTATAATTAAAATGTATATTTTATTTTTATATGTTAAAAAATGTATTAATATTATTAAAAATTAGTGCTATCTATTCAATGATATATAAATTATTATTATGTTACAAAACTAATTGATAATACTATTTTATATTAATGCTAAATAAAAGTGAAGGTAATAATTTATAACTAAAATATATTAAATAAAATTTAATAAAAAAAATATTTTCGAAATTATATTATATTATATATAATAATTATGTAAGTTTAGTGGATAGATTTAGATTATAATAATAGATTAAAAATAAAATAAAAAATCATAAAATTAAATCGAATTAAATTGTATAAGATTAATTTAGTTTGATTTGAATTTAATATTATATTTAAATAAAATAAAGCTAAATCACATTTTTATGGTGAGTTTAAGTCAGAATAATTTTTAATCTGAAAAGCGAATAAACCATACCGCAAATAACTAACAGAATGAGCTGAAATAGAATAGAAATCGTGAAGAATATGCATAAAATGTAGGGAGGCACACTATATGGCGTTTGCGTTGCTTACATCATGCATGGCATCACTTTGCATTTGGAATGACCCGTTTTTTACAACTTGCGTTGTTTTTGACATTGGAAGTGATTAAAAGTACTACTTATTAGGTTGTCGCGTGTAGATTCGGCCTTTTCAGTCTAGCAATATTTTAAATACAACAGAATTAAAATATCGTATTAAAAATTTAATTATAAACATAAATATGATTATCAGTGGTGTGAGAGAGATGCTTGACGATAACTCATAATCAAAATCAGAATGAGAAGTAAAATTAGGATTTCCTTCTTATTATATATATATAAAGGTACTTTTATATGCAATATCAAAATTGCCCTTGCCCTCCAATTTAAGATGTGGAAAAAATTTGAACTAGTCAATTAATTTTTTTCTCGTCAAAATTGGAATAGGTTCGGACGGTTGTCCAACAATGCAGATCACATTGTCATGCGTACACTCAATATAAATACACACTACCTCTATCAATCTAAAAATAATAAAAATGAAAAAAAAGCCATCATTTTAAAAAAAATATTAATTATTACTACACGTTTTCTCAAAAGTTATGACAATTTATGTTTCACCTTCATACATTAAACTACATGTGACCTTTAAATGTTGTACTACCTCATTGTAGTATTAATGTAACTGGGAGTACTTCTAAATTCTAATAGTTTTAAAAATAATTAAATTAATTTATAAGTTCTCATAGCTAAGTTTCTATATTAATACCTTCCCTTTTAACTGTATTAACTAAATATTTATAATTTAAAAATTTGTAACTAAGTCATTAAGAATTTTTCAACGTCAACCAATTATTAAATAGAATTGATGTGCTATTTTTTGGTCAACCAAAATGTAAGGTTATGTGGTCATATCTATAATTACGTGGTTTTTTTTAATGATAAGCGTATTGGAATCATAAGTTGTAATAAATTACTAAGTTGTATTTTATCATAACTAAAATAGAATATATTAAACCACTGTATCATTTTTTTTAAATAAAAGCAAATGTTTTGAAAAATAAAACATAAAATATAAAAGTATTTTTTGGGGTACAGAATATAGTGTAACTGTAAGACCTATTCAGAAATTCTTTTAACTTATATTATTAGAAAGAATTACTTTTTTTTTATAAAAAAAGTAATATGGGGCGATAAAATTTACTTCACAGTATCTCCCTGATAGACCTCAGAAAAAGAAAAAAAAAAAAAACATCTCCGTTTTGTTTGTTTAACTACAGATAGAGAAAACGAAACAAAAATGAGGAAAATAAGAAGGAAATATCGGTTTTCATTATTTATTTGTGAGAAAAAATGTTTTTTTTTGTTTTTTAATCTCATATTTAAAAATGTTTTTTATAATTCAATTGATTGAATAAAATACCTGAATTATTATAAATTCTTTGAGATTACCTCTGATTCTTATAGATAAAATAAATATTTATCCACTAACTAGTTGTAATGAAAGTGGATGAAATATTTATTACATTGAAATATTGAATATTTTATAGCATAAAATGATAAATATTTTTTTGTCAAAATATAATATAGTAAAATTTTAAATATGTTGAACCAAATTTAATTTTTAATTAATATACTTTTTATATAATCTACTTACTTTCGTTCATTTAAATAACATTTTTTTTTCATTATATTTCATTTTTAATGTAAAAGTGAAGTTTTTCTCACACGTCTGTTCAGCAGTGAGACCACGGGATTTGAATTCCAAGAAGTAATTGTCCATAATTAGGTGCCGTAATTAATTGGATGTGGACATGGTAGAAAAAATAAACCGGTTCATGAATGTGAACTTGAAGAAGAAAAATTATGGTTTTTCGTCTTCAGGTTCTGGGTTCAATTCAATGGATTGACTAATTTGCTGAATATGGGTGGTCTTCATTAATTTGGTCACGGTCAATCGGTGGGTCTCACTAGTTGTACTTTCTGCCATTAGGTTTCTGACTTTTCACCTTTAATAATTCGATCTTTCCGATAAGACCCATTACATTTTACAAGGTCAATATCTAGTCTATTAACCACTTTTTAGTATTCTAATGATTTATTAAGAAGTAATGAAAGGAAATAATATATATATATATATATATATATATATATATGAATAATGATACGTTTTTTTATCAAAGAAAAATAAAATATATTATTAGAATTTTTTTATTTTGCTCTAATTTATATTTTTAGAAGGTGAGTCTACATCTTATTTTTTTAAAAAAAATTACATATATTTTTTTACTGAAAATAGTTCTGTTAAAATTAAATAAAATTATTATGAATAATTTTTTTTCAAATATTTAATACAGTATGAAAAAATTTCTTGTAGCCATATTAGTTAAATGAATTAAAATAAAGACAACTCAATTCTCCTTATATCGATTTTTCTTGGCCTTCTTCAATATCCACTGTAGAAAAATAACTCATGGCACGAGACGTTTCCACCGAAATAATCGACGCGGAAGTCTGATTTGTCTTCTTGCGAGTTGTGACTCCCACCAGCCTAACGCAGGTGCATCCAACCATTGTACCCAACTTGCTTCTTTCTGGTATGTTCCAGCTCCAGTGTTCCACTACCAAACATTTTACATATCAACACTATTTTGGTATATAAGGAAAATAAAAATGAGAGAGAGCATTAAAAAAGATTTTAAACTCTCCTAAGGTGGTGTTGTATAAAAAATTGAGAAAAAAAAATGTGAATTCACATAAATTAGAATTGTAGCTATCTTCAAGAGAAAATCATAGGAAAATAAAGGTTAATTCTTTTAAGGATTAAACATATTTTTATCTCTCTCAAAGTTTTAAATTTTAGTTTTTAGCCCATCAAAAAAATTCCTTACTATTTTAGTCCATCAAAATTTAAAATATTATATTATTTTATTCAAATGTTTAACTCTATTAACTTTGTATTGACATAATTAACAAAGTTTCATGTCAACACTTACACAAACATTTTTAAGTGTTGAGGTTGTCACATTGTAAGTGGGGACTTTTTTGTTACTAAAAAAATATAGATTAATTTCAGTCCTAATAAATTTAATAAGTTTGATTTTATTCCTCATAAAATATTATATTTAAACTTTTAATATAATATATTTAGTAATTAAACAAAAATAACATAATATTCATAACTACAAATCTTATTGATTAGAGTAACAATTAAACAATTCTTTTTATCAACAAGATCCAGCATATTTGATAATTAATATGGTTTCTTAAGCATTTTAATAAGGGTTCGATTTTCTAACCATGCATATGGAGAAAACTTTGTTAGGAGAGACAGAATTCACTTCGATAATTTTTATCACAAACATTAATTTCATAATTTTTTGACTATAAAAATACATTTTTTTTATAAAAAAAAGTAAACATGAGACTAGGAACAACAACATTATCTTTGTTCCTATCTAACCTGAAATTTGGTTAGAGCCGTGGCCTTTACTATTTCTACACTCTTAATTCCAAAGTTCTCTCTCACCTTAAAAGAAATGAAATTCTCCAAACTACACTAACCTATTCGTGTTAAATATTATTATTTTTTATAGGTGGATCCACACATAATATTAAATCATGTGTTATATGTTATTTATAAGATTTTATTGTTCATATGAAAGTGATCTTATAAAGATAAATTTATTGGAATATATAACATTTCATATGTGGTCGACTATATATAATATGTAAATACAATAAGTCTTATTTCTATTATTAAGATGATGAAATAGAAATAAAAAGTATTTAGTAATTATAACTTTTCGTGAATGAGTATAAAGTTGAAAAAATATTACTCTTCATGAAAGGGTACTTAACTATTATAAAAAAGGTTATGGTCCCCAAATCACATGTATCAATTTTCTTTTCTAATATTCCATCACTAGAGAAAATCAAGTGAAATTGTGTATAAAGACTTGGAAGATCATTGAGTCTAATTATTTCTTCTTCTTGTAATCATTTATGGATAATAGTGCTTTTATGTTAGAATCTTGTTTTTTTTTAATATACTCTTGATGATTTAACATAAAGATTAATATATGATGTTTATCATAATTTAGTTTATTTTAACTGAATTATGATCTTTACTCTTCATAAAATGATACTTAACTATTATAAAAAGGATTATGATTTTTAAGTTATTCTTTTCTAACATCTCATCACCAGAGAAATTATGTATAAAGACTTAGAAGATTGTTGAGCTGAATTGTTTCTTCCTCTTATAATCATTTATAAATACTGATATCTTTCTGTTATGGTCTTTTTTTTTTTTTTTTCATATTCTTGACGATCTAATATAAAAGTTAATATATGTTTATTATAATTCATTTTATCTTCTCCCAATTTCTAATATGCCCCACTCTTAACCACACTCCACAATGGGTCTTTTTCCAGGTCATCCACTCCCCTATTACTCAATTCCCCCCAACACCCTGAGTGAATTAATTTTTGTTCCTATCTAGCTTGAAATTTGGTCAGATTCGTGGCCTATGTTATTCCCACACCCTTAATTCTAGTTCACCCTTACTTTGTTTAATTCCCCTCCCCAAACTACCCTAACCCTTTCCCTTCCCTCACCCTTAACCATATTCCTTAACAAGTTTCTTTTCCTATCATTCACTCCATGGGATGGGCGATAATGAATTTATCTTTGTTCCTATATCTAAATCAAAATCTGATTAGAGTCGTGGCCCTTATGCTATTTTGTCTCCCTTAATTCTAGTTCACCTTCACCTTGTTTCAATTTTTTTTCCTAAACTACCCTAACCTTTTCCCCCTCCTCCACCCCTACTCACACTCATTAGCAAATCTACATGTCATTCATTCCCCTGTTTCTCGGTTCCTCTCACTCCATGAGATGAGTGACAACGAATTTATCTTTGTTCCTATCTAACCCAAAATCCCGTTAGAGTCGTGGCCCATGCTATCCCCACACCATTAAATCCTTAATTCTAAGTATTGTCACCTTTTAAAAAAAATTGAAAATTCCTAAACCACCCCAACCCTTTTTCCTCCCCCACTCCTCAACGAGTTTATATTCCTGTCATCCACTTCCTTGTTACTCAGTTTCCCTCACTCCCAACCCCTTACATGTCTCAACCTCCTTTTGGAAAGGATAACACCATTGTTCGTCCCAACTCATCGTCATCACCTTGGTCTACTGGTAAACTAGGCGAGTTCATTTTGTTTTTGGTTTTTGATGTAATGATAACACTTTAGAAGACAAAAAAATGGCACCTTTTAAAACAAAAGAATTAAAATTATATAAAAATTTAAGGAGACCAGAACCAAGCTTTATATACAGAGAAATAAAAGTATATTTTACCTTTTCAATTATTACTCTTAATGATCCGACAATCTATTTATTGGGAATAATTTAAGTCCCACATCGATTAGAGATAGTGTCAAATCACAATACATAAGTGGAGAATAATTCTCACCTTATGAGTTAATTTTTGGATTGAATTAGGTCAAAATTCATATTTTAATATGATATCAAGCCTAATCTGATTCATTATCGGACCATCTATCAGCCAAAAGGTGTTGGCCGTGAGGGAGTCTAAATTATTAGATGTCATGATCACTTTTTTTTTTTAACTATCAAAAAATAAATTAGATTAAATAATTTTTTCTTAAAATTTTAATTTAACAAAATATAATAGATTCAGTCTAATCATAAAAAAATTATCTTATTTTTTTATAAAAAAATAAGATAAAATAAAAAACGGAGCATAATAACAAACCTAATCTCCAAGCTAAGACAAAGATCCCGTAAAAAATAAAAAATGCTGATGGGAGAACTTGGAGAGGCAGGAACGGAAAAACTAAACAGACCTTTGTCCGACTCAGTTGTGATACCTAATTTAGTGAATTTATTTTAAGGCGGGCTTGACTTTGAAAATTGAATTCCATTCCACGTACCTAGAATTCACCGACATATTTCACGTCAAGTATATTCTCTTAAACAATCACCCACCGCACACCAAACACAATCATATTCATGCCTTGCTTCAATTCCCTTCCTTTTCCAGCCCTTTTATTTTTTCTATAATATAGTTTTAATTGAGAATTCTCCTTTTCATTTTTTCACTCTATTTTCTTAATAGAAACTATGATATTATATTATAATTTAACGGTATAATATTATAATACTTATGTCTAAGAAACAAAAATTAAACTAATAATAATAAAAACATTTTATTATTGCCTATATACGTTATAATTTAGCTCCATTTTAAACTGATTTTCTTGCTCATTTCATAGTTTTTTTTTCTAGCCATTTGAATGCCCCCCCTCCCCCCCATTTTCAGTTAATTACATGACTTTTTTTCTTCTCGTTTTTTGCTTTATTTTTGTGATTGTTTTTCTCATTTCTTAGTTTCTTTTTCTGTCATCCACTTCCGTGTTACTCAGTCCCCCGATTCCTTTTGTGCATGTGATGATTCTCATTTAACATTTATATTTTAATAATGATTTTATATGCACATGAAATAAAAAGGTTGTGAGACTGAGGTTACACGTGTTTTTAGTTAATTTACACACACACAAAAAATGTCTATTCAGTTAATGTCATTTACGATTTTTTATAAATATGATTTATATTCTATATTAAAAATTATTTAGAATGTGATATAATTGCTAAACTACGTGTGTGTAACACAATTAAGCTATTTATATAAAACACTAACAATTCTTTTATGTTTTAAAAGATACAAATGTTAATTATCACTTTAATTTGAAAAACTATTAATTTAAATTATTAATAATTTAATACAACCTTATATTTACTCTCGTTGACATAGCATGTTATTTAATTCAATATAATATTAGCATTTTAAATTATTAAAAATAAACACTAAGGAATATTTTCAAGTGATTTGATTAAAATTTAAAAATATGAAAAAAATGAAAGATCTTTCTTAATATATCAAATATTTTTTATTTAACAAGTATTTTAAGAGATTCATTTTTTAAAAGTTGAAATTTATAATAGTAATAAACTTGTTTTAAACATTAAAGTGATTATTACGTTTGGTGGTTGATTCATTTACTTTATTAAAAAAATAAAAAAAAATTGGATAGACACGTTCTTCTTATCTTGTGTTGTCTAGTAGTCTAGTCCAATGCTACTAGTTCTGTAGTATATAACGACGTGTGTTGAAATCGAAATAATAAAATAAAAAATGCCAGCTTTGAAACAAGTAGCGGGATATATTCGCATGTGTCTTTTTCCTCACTCTTTCCTCTCAGTTTCCTTCTTCAACTTGTGCTCCTTTTAATGCTACTCCCTCCCTCTATATATGCTTCTCTCACTTCGTTTACTACGAACTTCACAAACTTAATTTGAACCTTTCACCTTGCTCATCATCTGGCTTTTGCTTAGCTCAACAAGAGCTTTTTAGCTTATCAACGGGAATTTATTTGGCAGTCATGGATTATTCATCATGGATTAACACTTCCTTGGATCTCAACATTAATCTCCACAGGGTTCATGAAGAACTTCCCGTAAGTATAAACGTACATATAGCGTCCAAGATCTTCTATGGAATGCTTCCCTCAGAATAATAATTAATTCTTTCTCGTGTCCTGATATAAAAAAAAAAACTTTCTTTCTTGTGTGTTCATTTCAGAAAAAGGAGGTGGAAAACAATTTTTTCTCATTGGATTTGGAGGTGAAGAAATCTTCTGTAAAACAAGAGGTTAGTTCTGCCTGCCAATTCTCCTTTTTCAAGCAGTCCTTCCAATTGTGTTTTCGGTGGCTTGAGCCAGTAAATGTTTTTAGCACATACCATATTTTATTTTTAATCATAATTATATAAGTATATATAATTATTAAAAAAAATTCCTCTACTCAATAACTGCAAATTTTATTTTTTAGTAGTGTTTTCAAAATTATGGTCCATTTAGACTTAAAAACATCTTTTATTTATTTATCAAAAACCCGACTCTTTTATTCTAGATTTGATATTGCTGCCCGTGGCACCATTTGGTTGAGTGGTTCTCTTGTTTTTCTCCCTTAAGCTACATAAATGATGATATCTGTGCCATTTCAGTCTGCTGGTGCCTTGGTGGAGGAGCTGAAGCGGGTGAGTGCTGAAAACAAGAAGTTAACCGAAATGCTCACAGAGATGTCTGAGAACTACAACACTTTGCGAAGTAATTTGATGGAATACATGAGGAAGAATCCTGATAAGGAGCTCATCTCATCAAAGAAAAGGAAGTCTGCAAGCAGCAACAAGAATAGTACTATTCCAATGGGAGTCAACGGAACCTCTGAAAGCAGCTCAACAGATGAGGAATCCTGCAAGAAACCAAAGGAAGACATGAAGACAAAAATTTCAAGAGTTTATATGAGGGCAGAAGCATCTGATACAAGCCTTGTAAGATTCTTAATAGCAACTGAGCATAAAAAGTCATAACCAATGTTGTGCATTAGTTTGACAGGTTTTTCATTTTTTTCGTACGTGTTTCCAGATTGTGAAAGATGGATATCAATGGAGGAAATATGGACAAAAGGTGACCAGGGATAACCCTTCTCCAAGAGCATATTTCAAGTGCTCTTTTGCTCCAAGCTGCCCGGTTAAAAAGAAGGTAAATCTAACAGCTAATTAAGAATGTACTAAGCATTCAAACTCCACTAAGTAACTGGATCACAAGCTAAGTTAACTGTGTTTGCTATTCAATATTCATCAGGTGCAAAGAAGTGTGGATGATCAATCTGTTCTGGTTGCAACTTATGAAGGAGAGCACAATCATCCACACCCTTCTCAAATGGAGGTAACAACAGGTTCCAACCGTTCAGTACCATGTTCAGCGTCTCTTAGCTCTTCCGCACCAACAGTTACCCTTGACTGGACAAAATCCAAGTCCAGCAGTGAGTCTAAGAATGTAAATCCCAAAACTGAATCACCAGAAGTCCCGCAGGTTTTGGTAGAACAGATGGCTACTTCCTTGACCAAGGATCCTAATTTCAGAGCAGCACTAGTTGCCGCCATCTCTGGAAAAATGTTGCACAATAATAATTAAGTAAAAAATGAGTCAAGTGTATTTAACTCATTTTTAAGTAGTATTCTATAAGTGGATCTTGTTTAGAGCACACGATCTCTTTGTAAATACAACATAGGACATTGCTACATATATAGAGTTCCTCAATTTAATCAATCCTTTTGGTGGAATAGAGCTCCACTCAGGATCGGTAGCATGTCTAGCTGATTGTGCATTTGCTAATCAAGCTCATCTCAGCCTTCTCTATTCTTCTGCATCTGGATGGTTAAAATTAGGCTTCCAATTAAGTTCTTGCGAAATTCTATAGCACACAAAAGCAAAGAGAAACTTTGTTTCGAAAAGTGCAAATCTATTGAGTATTATGGACAATACAATATCTCCTTGTCATTTTCCAACTCTCTATTTGGAACAACATTGCTTCTCCCTTTTTATCTCATAAAAGATTAATAATAGGGATGCAACGATCGCAAGTTGTCAAGCTGTTTAATACATTATATAGATTCAGACTCCTAGTCTAAGATTTTTCACTTCACAAACTATATTCTACATTAATCTTAAGTATCGTAAGTGATGGAAAATGTCTTTAAATCAAATTGGGAGAGAAAAAAATGACCTGTTATCCATACGATGATGTGAGGTTTCATTTCTAAGATATTTCGGGTAGTCGATCTTAATAAAGTTAATTTGAAAGTCATAGAATTGATGTTTTTCAATTATACCAATTGTTCCTAACTATATGTGGCATATATGATTTTTATAAAACAAGTTGAAGAAGTATTTTAACATAACCGCGTTGAGGCATGTCAGACAGTTTGAAGAAGACGGTTTATTGATCAATCTTCTGGCTCAACAAACTAAATATAATAGTTTTCTGACAACACCTACGTTGGGTTGAGCAAAGTTTTAACAAAACCCCAATAAAAAATATGGAAGCATTCTTTATGTTATAGACTTATTGACTGGTGAATTGTGATTGATTGGGGTATATAGCAGAAGTAATGTTGAGCCCTTCCTAGTAAAAGAAGCAAGTTCTCAACTTAGCTCTTGTTCATCCTTGATCCAGACTAATTGCATTTTATCCTCTTAGACACTGTTGGAGATTACTCGTAGACTAATTGCATTTCATTCAGGTCCAAATCCTTCCTAACTGCAATATTTTAACTCTGGTTTCCTGAATGTAGGTAAGTTGGTAGAAAGTATAAAAAGCAGCACAATCCTGAGGCGTTCAACCAATACTGCAAACGAATCCAGAATTGTTACATTGATGACCACTGACCAGCTATTGTGCTGTACTCAGTTGACCGTAAGACACTAGTCAGGATTCTTAATTTTACCCAAAGAATAGAAAACAGAGTGGCAGAGGGAATAGAATACCTCTAGAGTAAGAGGAAGGAAACTGTTCATGACCACATCAACTCAAGAAAGAAAGAAAAAAGTAGGTAAGGTGACAAAAGCGGACCAACTGACTGGCCATTTCAATATGCTTAATACACGAGAAAGGTCATTTTGCTTTCGATTTGAAAATTCCAAACACTAACCCACCTCATAGGGAAAATGTTACATGGCTACTCCATACTGTTCTACACCTAGGAAGAAAAAATGCAGAAGTGTAGCTATAAAAAGTGTTATGATGTGATAAGAAGAGAGACAAAAAGAAATAAGTATTGATAAAATGTCTATTTGAAATCAAATCTGCATCATGGATCGTCATTTGCCACTCTCTATGCTAGAAGCAACAAATAGTAGCTTCTGCCTCAAGAAGTATATAGATATAAAAATTGCAGTTTAATATTGAGGTGATTTTGTGATGCTGTTCCAAACAGGCTGAGAGTGTTTATAAAAGTAGTGATGTTCATGTATCACCACTAATAGTAATATTATGAGGGAGCTATACAGTCCTTGAGTGTGAAGCAACTGATGCGGCAAATCCTCTGCTTGGAACTGCCTGACTCAATGTAGCCTTATGACTCCAAATAAATGTGTCAATAATACACACAACAATAGCAGTGGTAAAAATTGCAGTTAGAGACATAAATTTACATAGCCTCCCTGTCTGTTAGTTATAAACTAAGAAATCCACACACACACACACACATATATATATATATTTGGCACTCACCCTATAAATAAGTGGGACTGAGTTTGATTTTTGTCAACTACCTTTAATACTCATCCATCAGTGGGTCTCAAGAAGCAGGTTTGTTTCATAATGATATTAATCCCAATGGTAGGTGGCAGAGAAGTTTGAAAAAAACGATCAATTGTTTAAGGCTGTCCCTCACTCACCTCATTGCTTTTTTACACGTGCTACACACATGATTAGAAAATACTAATAAAATGAGATAATTTACCTTACATGACGTGCATTTTCAATTATATCTCGCAACCTTAGCTATGCTCTGATAGCAATGACCTTACACTATCTTTGCCTAATTGATTATGAAAATCCAGGAAGATATCCCTGAGAAATTAATCAACCCAGAGCTACGTCGGAATGCAATACGTTTTTCAATGAATCAAAAACCAAATAGAAGCACTGCATATATGGGGTGCTTCCATTCAATTCAAAAAATAATGCTACTAATAAATGTTCTGTTCAGTTCAGTCTGTTGGGTGAAAAAAAAAGAGAAAGATGCGGTTCCGTAATTGAGAAGCGGCGAGTGCTTCTCAGAAAGTGAAAAAGCAAAGCGATGGGAAAGTGTAACGGACTTGTTATGGCAAGGAATTTATTCACGAGTTTGGCGGAGAAAGAAACTACTAGTTAGTATATAAAAACAAAACCATGGATTTGAATACCACACCAAATAATCAAAGAAACACAAGGCCTTATTCATGCCAATCATAAACCCACACGTGGTTTTTTTTTTCTTTCTTGCCATTCTTGTTTCCAACATTCAAATTATGATTTTGATAAAAGTTAAAAGAATCTTGCTCATTTGTTGATTATTAAAGGTTTAAAAAATAAAAAAAAATATATTAATGATTACTTAAAAAATCATATACATTTTTTATTTAAATAAGTTTCATGCTGTATTTAATCAGAACACTTTGTTTAGTACGTGATGAGACATGATGAAAAATATGGAGTGAGAAGAAATACATGGGAAATAAAAAAAAAATTGAGTGTATTTAATAGAGTAAAAACAAGAAACGAGAAAAGAGAAAAAAAAATAAGATATGAATCTCACCCTATAAAAAACAATGATGATTTTCGATCACTCTTTTATATTTTAGATTTAAATATAATTATGATCATTCTATTTTGTTTAATCCATAATCTTGTTCTTTCAATTTTAAAAATGAGATATTTTTTTCTTTTATTTTAAAAAATATGTGATTTTTGTCCTCCCATTCTAAAATAGAGATATTTAATTTTCTTATTTTTAGAAAATTTATAATTTTGATCAAAATTTCAATTTTGTCTACTTTTTTTTTGTTCAATTGAACATTAAATCTAACATATTCATTTATGATATCATCAAGAAATGATTTAATTAATTATAAAATAAGAAATAAAATATAGACAAAAATTAAATCAAAATTATAGATTTTCTAAAATAAGAAATCAAAATTACATATTTTTAAAATTATGGCCCCCAAATGTTGTGTTTAGAAATAGAGAAATCAAAATTATGAATTTTTTAAAATAGAAAAATTAAATATCTTAATTTTAAAATAGAGAATCAAAATTATAAATTAAGTAAAACAAAAGGATGAAAATTACATTATATTTTAATATGGTGAAGTAATTAGATGGGATCGGATTTATGTACCAAAAAGGAAATAAAAGATTGGATGGGATTTGAAATTTCCAAGTGTGTTTGATTTGTAAATCCATCAACGAATAAAGAGACACAAATTTGCTTCTCATTTGGTACATTAAAAAGTATAAAACTCCGATTTACAATTGTACAAACGGTTCCCAAACACAACAAATATTCTAAAATCCAAACTAATTGTTTTGGGTTTATTCGTTTTTAAAAAATTGATTCGATCTATCAATTCAACCAATCGAATAATTTTAGGCAGGGTTGGATTGATTGAGTCAACTAAAACTATAATCACATCTATTTATAAAGATTGATAAGGAAGTAGGCAAACATTTTATATGATGTAAAAAAAGAAGAACAATGTTAAATAAATAAATTGAAAATGGTAACTTTACAATGATATGCAGGTTTATTAAATTTTACGAGTTAACTATGTACTGCAAATATTGTTCTCCAAATGGAAAAGAATACATGCATTCTACAATTCCAAGGTGCTTATAATCGATGTGTTGCACTCAAAAACTGGATTCCTCAGTCTCAGGCCGCCTCAAGAAATATCTCAAGCTGTTAACAAGAACCTACAATAACCAGATATGGTAGAGATTAATTTTAATCAGTTCAGTGTTGCAATCTGACATGTGAATGTGATGACTAAAATTTCTCATTTCGTTACAATCTAATAGACTGTATATATGAAGCAATCAATCTTGGTTTTTCGATCATCGTGAAGTGCATGAAAAATAAATGTTTCAAGTAATTATTACCTGCTGCAGAGGCTTGATGAGGGCTTTATCCTTGTAGTTGACATGAAACTTTGCCTTAGCCAAGAGCCCCTACGTTTTACAGCAAATCTTTCAGATGTGACTGTGACTGTGACTGAGACACCCCTTTTCTCATTCTCTCTAAATATAGTTACATTATATTGACGCATTCGGGTTTGAATGATTAGGACTGCAAAAATAAAAGTTGTACATTTTGACTATATATTTATTTAATTACCTCAGTGTCAAATTCTCCGGATTCAACGGCAATGTTAATGTCCGTAATAATCTTTACAAGATCCACCAGTAATCCAGGCCGATCAGCTGTCTCCACATACAACAAACTGCAAACAAAGATGGTACGTGTTGAGCCTGGTTGTCTTGCGGCTAATTAAGTTCTCCAACATTATTATATTAATGTGAGTTTCAGCTTAGAAATTTTCTTTGTGGATCAGCATATATAGGTATTATCATTATGTTGAGTAAGAAGCACATTTTTGCATCACCTTCGTTTTGGGCCATCATCAGAGATGGTTATGTGGGTTGCTATCTCCACATCAACCTGAAATGTCTTAACAAATTATAAACCAGCTTCCACCAATATTGTCACAGGATCATTAAACGAACACAAACAGAAAGCGAATGCATTTCTAGCAAGTAGCAACACAAAGCAAAGAGACTTCAAATATTGGATTTTTGACAAATACTAAGAATTTTTTGGTAGGTTAGTAATATAACTCTTGTTTTTATCCGTAGGAATCAAAGACAGTATCAAAAAATTTATAATAACTCACATACACCTCCTGTTTAATCAATTGAACTAGATTTCCTTGACAAGTAATATGCTCTTTAAACATTCTTTGAAACACATTTTTTAATTAAAATTTATTATAAATCACAAAATTATGAAGTATAATTCCTAATTTAGTACTTAGAACTCTTCTGTTATTGCATTAGTTACTATACAATAAATACATATTAAAACCATTTTCTTTTTCCTTTACCAAAGATGGCTATTAACTTGCTGAAAAGTTGAGTAGTATATAAGTAATCATCGATCATCACCTGCTCTTTTGGAGGCACAAGTCCAAAAGCTGTTCCCAGAGCTAATTGGGCGCTTGATTCCTTCACCATCAATTTGAAACAAATTAATTAACTCCCTGATGCTTTGAAACCAAGATAAGACAAGAATAGTATTAGAGTTGAGAAGCATACCGGGTGATACTGAATCATATTATTTAATATTGTCAAACGGATTGCCTCTAACAACTCTGGATCTTCAACTTTTCTTCCAGAATCACTGCAAACGAAGCTCCACCACCATATTCAATTAATGAATTCGTAGAAAATCTAGTTAATAACTTATTTGAATGGCGAAAACGAAACCACCAAGGTTCAATATACACAAGATTTATGGTATGCAATTACAGAGGCCAATTCTCATGTCTATTTCAAGGGTGTTTTTTTCCTGCACTTTCCATATTGCTTCCGGTGGGAGATGCAGGAATATGGGAAGCAATTCGGGAAGTGCACTAAGCAATTGCCTTATTTAAATGTAAATATTCGATGCAATTAGAAGCTTAATGCCCAAGTGGAATCTCACTTCCACTTTAGAAGCCATCTCGGTAGAGGACTTCTGCTACGAGAATGGTGCCTAGCTATTAGTATTTAATTTGCAATCTATGATATCCACACAATAGTAGTTTCAAATTGAACAATTCTAAAATCCTTCGATGGTATATTTCTGCTAAGATATTAAATATATATAATTATTTTATTATATTATTTTTATAAAGTATTAAGATGATTAACATGAGCAGGGGTGACGCCTAGTTAAATAATGGAAAATATTTTTTATGAAGGATAATGGAAGAGATTTTAGTCACCTCAAAATTCTCTCAAAATATGAATTATATATATGTATATACTTTTTTTTAATTTTTACTAGGGGTAGGGGGAGAGAGGCGACTCTATATATTTTAAATATAAATAAAAATAAAAGAAAAAAGATTAAGAAGTTAAAAAATAAAAAATAAGACTAATAAAAAAAATTAAAACCATGAGAATAGTGTGATAGTTATTAAAAGAGAATAATAAAAGTTTAAAATCTTAAAAAAGGTAAAATTATCTAAAATTTGTGGACAATAAAAGAGAAGATTGTCTTTTATTAATTGTATAGATTTTATACTTTTAAAACATGGGCTCCCTTAAAGTCCGAAAATTTCCTTCTCTATCCGCCACTAGCACTAGATAAGAAGATATTGTAGGAAAATATAGCATTTTTTTAAACGAGGAAACTATAGCATTAATTTTAGAAATTGTTTGTCCATTCATTTTCCGTCCTTTCTTTAGACATTATCTAAGCATCGAATCTGTAGTTGTTGCTTGCCACTGTACAATAATTAAATTGAATGATAGAACAGAAGAGCCAAGTCAGCTTAGTACCTGAAGATTTTATTCCCATTGACCAAAGATGACCTTATTATTTATTACCAACCATTTAACTCGAATCCTTGTGCAATAATGGTAAACGTAGCGGATTGAAATCGCGTGTACCCGATTAATTTCTATCCTCTTTTTAATTGATTTGGTTCTGGAATGAAGCATATTGGGAGGGCTGTCTAAAAAAATTGAACTCAACATAACTAACTAGTGTCGAATTGAATTGAACTGTGACAAAAAAACTGAAATGTTTTGAATAAAAAACTGAATTGTAACTTATAGATTGAAAAATGTGAAAAAGATGCTTCAAAATTAGATTCTCAATGAGAACAATTCAAATAGTTCGGAACAATCTAGAGCCGTTCGATTCAGTTCAGTTTGCTCAAATTGTTACAAAGTTTAGTTTAGTTTGACCGACCTATTACACAGTTCAATTCAGTTCATCCGAACCACTTTTACATCTCAGTTCAATTTTGTTGTAGTTCAATTCAGTTCATCAATTTTGTCCATCCCTGTATATTGGGCAATGTAGTATTACTTACACATATGATGGTACTTACGCTTTTGTGATGGAAAACTTGTTGTGCTTGCCAGAAGAATCCAGAAAGACATTTGCCTTAACAACATTCAGCCCCAAGTTTTTTAACGCATTCATCTGCAATCCAAGTAGCTAGAGTTAGATTTTCGAATCCTGTTTATATTAACTAGTACATACATACAAGGAAGAAATAGTAGAGAGAAATAAAATTAAAAAAAACGGCTTACAGTGTCAAGAAGAGCCCCAAGGCGATCACCAAAGGTTATCTCGACCACAGTTGCATCTGGATCAGAGTCTTGATCAATAATAACTACAGGAGTTGGAATGGTATCCGCCTCTCCTTGATTCCCATCCTGTTTTCCACACACAAAGTTGAAAGCAAATGTTTCAGTGGTTAGAGTCAACAAGCACACGAGAAAAATGTAGTAGTGCCTATATATATATATATATATATATATATATATATATCTGTATATATAAATATATTCACATGCAATAAATGACAACCATATTGGTTGATTTTGCTATAAATACCTCCACAGTACCAGTAACTGTTGTTGCTCGTGGGATAATTGTTATTCCTGAAGATGAAGTTGATAATCTGACAAAATGAACATACAATTACACATCATTGGGGTGATGCAGTCCTCCTACTTCTTATGCTTTATATCTTCCACAAATTGAAGATATTTGATAGTGCTCATCCTATTCCTAACTATTAACTAATTAATTATGAGGTCAAACTGCAAGCCGGAACTACTAATTGAAAAATTATTAAGTAAAGTGAAAATTATAGTTAGCATACCTTGTTTTGTGAGAAATGTAACATGGTTTAGTAGCATCAGAGATAGAGAGGGCCTTCAAGACGGTGGTTTTTTCAAAAGGTCTCAAGGTGTTATCAGCACTCAAGTGAAGTCCAAGACTGCAAGCAGCCATAGCCACAGCCATTTTGATAATAAAGGGAATTAATTTGAGAAAGAGAGAAAAGTTAAATAAAAAAAATGACTTAGCAGAGAAAGAGTACTAGGGAAGGAATGAAGATAGAAGAATGGGGAAAGGCAAGAGTGCATTGGTTTCTTTATCTCTATGTCCTGACATCCACTCATAATATCTTTTATACATTTGGACAACAACAAAAACAGCGACGCGTTTGGTGGAGAATTTACATTACATCTCTGTGAAGCTAGCAAGGGTACCATGCTATGTAGGAGCAGATAAAAGCGGTCCCTCCTCACTTTAATGTTGTATATCCACATAAACCAGCAACAAACTTATCGGCATCTTCATCTTATACCTATTTTTATAAGAAAATAACTATCAAA
The DNA here is from genome assembly GCA_007407185.1 of Glycine tomentella. NCBI lineage: Eukaryota > Viridiplantae > Streptophyta > Magnoliopsida > Fabales > Fabaceae > Glycine > Glycine tomentella. Next base: position 279,298 of record PYAF01004129.1, on the reverse strand, counting down.
GCTTTTCGTTGAGAGGAAAATGTATCTTTCACATTTTGGGGCTGTTTACACTCTTTATGACCTGTTACTTGTTCTAATTTCTTTTAGTCACCTGATCTAACTTTTTTAAAAGCCTAATTTGATTTGTTAGTATACTTAAATGCTTATTTTACACTAAATTTTTGGATAGGTATAATGTATCCCAAAATAGGCTAATTAAATTAACTAATAGGCCAATGGAGTATATTTTATCTAAATCAAATTCTAAATTGTAAAAATTAAAATCACTACTACTCAAAGGCATGTGACAAGGCCAAAGATAGGTAGGTTATACTTTTAAGAATTTAGTCTAATTTATTTATAGGTTTAATATATTTTTGTTTAATTTTAATATATTAAGTTTTAAAATTTTCATTCTAATATTTTAAGTTTTTAAAGTTTCTCGCTCTGATGCTTCCTTTCAAATTGTTAGTATCATGTTAACATTTAAATTTTAAAATAATTAATTAACATAATGATGACTAAAAATCATTAAAATTTTATTTTATTTTAAAAATTAAAAATCACTAAAAATTCATGTCCCCCAACCAAGATTGAGAACTCTCACCTAAATTCTTTCCCCTCCCTTTCTCTTTCTTCTTTCTAGTTCTTATTAACTTGTTTGGCAAGTGCACCAAATTTGTCCAAGTAGTAAATAAAATGGTAAAATCGAGTGTCGAGTCAACAAAGACTTTGATTATGTTCAAAGTTCGTATACGTTTAATTATAAGCAATTAACATAATAATTTTTGGGATTTGCAAATGATAATATGCGTACATATAAATTCAAAATAAAATAAATTACGAAACAGATTATAAGAAGGAGAAAGAAAACACAAACACTTGGAGCGATGATTTGAAGGTTGATGCAGGATTATGAAATATGTTGGGTGTTCAACCTACCAAAACTACTCTTGATGCAATGTTAAAGATTTTTCACTATTTAACATTATTTTACATATTACCTTCATCCTCTAATTTAATCTAACCATGATCTCTCATATGAAAGAGCCTAAATTACTTTAGTTCACTCCTGATCCCTTAGAAAACTACATTAAATAATTTGTATTAAGAGTATAGATGTATATTTAAGGCTAAACAATGTCATTCTATTCCTAGATATGAATTATCTAGATGTTCTTTCCTAGTTCCTAGAGTATAGACATTTCCCAATGCATAAACTCTCATAACATTACATACACAAGGATGATCAGACCACAAACATGACAATAGATTAAGAGAAGAACAATACTATGACAATAATATTAAATAGATAGTGAGAATTATTACATCAAGAGTGTTTGGTTATTGAACCCCTAACGATAAGTGGTTTAGCCACTCATTGTCATGAGAGACTTACAAAAACAAAAGAAAACAAAGATAATGAAAGAGAATGGAGAAAATTGGGAGAACAAGGACATAAGCCAACTTCTTTGAGATGAATTCTTCTCTCCTTCATGCCTTAGGTTTCTCTCTAACTTTTCTTTTTATCTGCCTCTAATTGACCCTCTTTTATATTCAAAATTGAACAATTGGGCTTTTTTCATCATTGGTGGTGTGCTAAGCTACATGTGCGCGCTAAGCGTGTTTGCAGAGTTCAACTGGATAAGTAACCTTGCGCTAAGCGGGCTTGTTGCGCTGAGTGAACCTATTGCACTAGGCGAGCTTGTCGCGCTGAGTCCGCTACTCCAGCTCCTAAATCCATCTTTCAAGTCTCTGATGTGTAATCCTATAAAGAAAATACAACCAACACACTATAAATAAACTAATTTTAGCATTTATTGGATAAAGGCTCAGAAGAAGCTAAATTTCTACGTTTCAATCACAAAAGAAGCATTAAAAAAGGAAAAGAAGATAATTGTTATGTAATTTAAATGCACAATTTACGAATAAATAACAATTATCAGTTCTTCACCGTCGCAGACCACCATCTCTACCATTGCAACCACCACCACAACGTCAGAGGAAGTAATGACTGCACACAGCTACAACCGCAACGACAACGATGAAGAGATCTGGAAATCATGAATCACCATCCCTTCCTCAGGTCTGGAAATAGTGAGATTTGTTGGCTAGATTAGCATGTGCAACCACCTCTCCCACCATCCCCGTCGCTAGCACACACTACTAGCATCCCAATGCGCCTTCGCACAACTCCACAACTACCATCAACCACTGTTCCTGTCGCCTCCTCCTCTGTGCGCAATTGCGACCCCATCATGACCCTCTACCACACTAGGTTTGCGCACATGACATCCACCATGTGCTGTCACTGGCCAAATCTGCACCACTATGTGCAAAGGATGGGTGGTGGTGTTGTGGGAACAATTTGATGATGAACAGTGTTGGTGGTGTCAGATCAACTTTTGACAGTGCCATAACATATTTTCCTCCTTCGTGGTAGCAATTATCACCCTCGATGCTTGCATTGCAAAGTCATGGTGGTGTTAGATCTGGAGCCCCAACCATGTATCAATGCTCCACAACCCTCTTTGTACCCATAATGGTTTCAAATCTGAAGTTCTAACCATTTCTTGTTAGCACCCTCTCTGCATTTGGGATTTTAAGTTTAGGGATTTGGAAATTTAAACTTTCCAATGAATTGGTGTTGCCTTGCATTTGGGGTTTTTGTCTAGAAATTCAAAATTTTTCAATAAGAGATTAAAATGAGACTTTTAAAACTTAATGTACCAAAAGGAAACAAGTGTGAAACATAATAAACCAAAAATGACATTAAGCCTTATTTATATGATATAAATGTCATATCCTAATTTTGTCCGGGTAAAAAAAATGATAAAAAAAATACAAATAAAAAATAATAAAGAGTAATAAAAAAATAATAAAAGAAGATAACAAAAATAAAAAAAAACCCCAACAAAGAGCAAAAAGAAAGAGAAAAGGGCCATAAGGCCCATTAGGTTAAAATGGCAACATATAAAACCACCAAAAAAAGGCAACATAGAGGAGGAGGAACATTAATTGACAGAAGGTGGAGGCACGGATCCCAGGGAGAGGAAATAAGCCAATAGTGTCGCGCCATTTGGCATTGCAGGCAGAGAAAGGAGAGGGGTCTCAAGTATCCCTCATTCTTCCCCTTTCTTCCTTTTTTCTCTTCACCATTTTCATTTTTTTCTCCTTTATCTCACTTCCCTGCACCGCCACCGCGTGCACCACCTTCCACCATCGCGGCCACCACCATACGCCACCAGGAACCACCACACCACACGCGCACCATCATCACCACCGTGCTTGTTTTATTTTCTTTTTCTTTTGTTTTGCAGCTGATTCCGGCCAACACTGTCCCTGCCACCGTGCCACACTACCGCCATCATCCCCGGCCACCCTCGCGCCGCCGGGCCTCGTGCTAGGTGGTGTCAAGGGGGCCTTGCCACCCTTAGAGGTGGCTTCCTCCCTTTTTTCACTGCTGCTGCCATGGCTGTTGTTCTTAGCAGCGAAATACGGGTTGGGCCGGGTCTCCTTGACCCGGTTGACCCGGTTCCAATCCTAAAAAAAAAATTAAAATTACTTTTTGCGCCCTAATTTAATAAGTTCACCCCTGTATCAATTGGGCCTGGCCCATTCAGAAATAAATTTCGTAAGCTTTTTACACCATTCTTTTCATAACTGCACACTCCTCTACATTTGGGCCTAGCTCACTTTGAAACAAAATAGATATTACTATTTACACCCACATTTTCGTAATTGCACACCCTCTACAGTTGGATCTAGTCCACCACTTTAAAACAATGTACATAATGCTGTTTAAACCCCATATCTATAAATGCACCCCTTATCTGTTGGGCCTGATCCATTTTGTAATGAAATAAGTTCTGCTGATTGCACCCCCTTTCTTCCTATATTCTCCTAATTACTAAGTGTACTCTCCACTTCTATTTTTATCCCTTTCTATTTCCATTTTGATTTATTTGATTACGTAATATTATGTCAATTATTCATTAGTATTTTTAGTACGCGCTTATGTTTCGTGCACTCCATGCTGGGTCTCTGACTCGCTTGGTAGTATTTCAATAACACGTGGATAGATTTTGTGAATATCATGCTGGGTCTACGACTTACTTGATTTCTTAGAGTTTATCGCAAAATCAAAATCTTTTCTAAAAAGCTAAAAATACTCAAATAATGGATCATCCAATTCTCCTTTTTCTCAAAAAGTACACATTACTCGAGATCGCTTTAAGGTCCAATGCCTTAAGCGATTCTCCCCGCTTTTTCTCAAATTCAACGTCGTTTCAAGGTCCAATGCCTTAATGACTATTTTTCATCCAATTGAAACAAATCTTTCAAAAAAGATAAAATCAATCCAATGCACAAGCTCTTTTTGAAAAAGAACTACGTAAGTCTGATTTCCTCATTACACTTGGGGATATGTAGGAGTGAGGGCAAACCCTTGTCGACCTAAAAAACTAAAAAATATAAAATCTTCTCTTTCCTAAAAATAAAAATTTGATTTCTTTTTCTGAATAAACAAAAAATAAAAAACATAATTCATGTTCTTAAGGAAAAACAAATAATTAAAAAGTCATTTTATTTTTAGCACACTCGATTAAAGACTTTCATCTTTATGACGGACGCGTGGGGTGCTAGCACTTTTCCCGTGCATAAATGACTCCTGAATCCTTTTTCTCTAAAATCGTAGACCATGTCTTATTTTTTGGTTTTTCGGACGTTTTCCTTAAATAAACGTTGGTGACGACTCCCCTCTAGTTTTCTCTTTTTTGGAAATCTTCTTTTTCATCGCCGTCCCGTCGTGGCCGATTAGGTTGCGACAAAAAGTTTATTCTTAAATATGATCTTCGTGATAACTTATTTAAAAGCCTATTTTCCAATAAGATTTTAAAATAAGTATTACTTTATCTTTCAATAAGTTTATATACTTGAGTTTTTATGTATGTTGACATACTTACCAAGCTAGACTGTTAGGATTAAAATTTTTGAATGGTCCAAATTCAGACCTTTTTAACCAAATAAGCTTTGTTAAAAGTCTTGATTTGATTTGTTTTGACTTGAACTAGGTCGGATCATAGGTTTTTGTCGAACAACTTGACCTACTTTTATTCTTAATCATTTGGCACCATTTGAAGGTATTATGTAGCTTTATGATTATGTCACATTGTTATTTCAATGGTGTGCTATGTGACACCTCCATGTGATGTTAGGTGACTAATATTACTTATATCATTTTTTTAATATTGAATGATAATTTTATAAGAAATAAAATAAAAAGTGATAATTTAATACGAACTAAATTTGAAATTCAAAATTCAAAATTTTGTAGGTATCACCTCTTTTATATACAAAGTAATACATGAGGTAATACTGTAATACTTAAAAATATCACTTATTGAAGTGACCACCATTTTTAGTTGAGGAAGACTGTAAACCACCTCTTTTATACATAATCGATTGTTGTAAGGATTGTTCATAAGATCATAATCATTTACAATAGATTCATGTGTTTATTTAAATCTATAAATTCTTAATAATCTAGAGTATTATATATCACAGTGTTTTCTTTGTTTTGTTCTAAGACATTCAAATCTAGAATTTAAGTTTCAGCTTAAGAATAGAGTTTTTTTTTAAAACATTGCTTTTCAAACTAGTAATCCTATTTCATAAAATATTCAAAAGCATCAATTTATTTAAAAATTTACTTATATAAAAAGTAAGAATATAAATTTAATGATATCGTTAATGTTGTATAAAACTAAAGCAAATACTAATAATTGAAAGTCTTTAGTTTACATTTTTCAATCTTCAATTATTACATAAAATATGTGTAGTTATATGATTTTTTTGACAGGTGAATTTAATTAAAATGCAGTGATAATTTAATTTTTTTTCATTATCATTATGATAAAGATGATTAAATTTATAATAATTATTACAAACTGTATAAAATTAAAACAATTTATTATGAATTGAAAATATAAAAATATTTGTACACACTCAAGTGCTTGACCATGCTTCCACAATTAATCCCTATCCATTAGCATGAGACGTGCCTTGCCTGTCATAAACTTTGTGATGGGCAGTATTCCGTGCAGGAATTATTTTTCCTAAATTCCTAAGTTAACCCAACCACCTCACTCACTCACGCTCACCCACAATTGACCTTTTGACTTTCCCGCCAAAAAGTAAGAAGCACTTAACAACTTCTACAAACAAAACAATACTTTTTATCTGCTTCTCGTGCACCCGTCGCTGTTGATCAGCCACCATGGCATGCCATACATACATATACATATATATACACAACACCTACAATCTACCTTTTTTTTATCAACATTTGGGTTTTTCCTTATCCCAATTTTCACATCCAATCTTGTTGGAAGGTGCATGGGAACGTGAAATTGAGATAAAGCAAATTCAAACTTGTTAAGTAGACATTCATACTTTCCAATGTTAAAAACAGAGAAGCAAGTTTTTTGTTCCTTAAAGATAAAAGTAAGTTAAAAACAAATAATTAAGAAACTGTTTTACAATCACACCTTAAGGCTTAAGCAATTGATATCTTCGTTTTGACATATTTATTTCTAACTTATTTTGTAAAACATTTATTTATTTATATTAATTTTTAAATAACTTTTCCTCCTTAGTCCCGCCTTTAAAAAAGGTCATTATCGTGAAAGTCAAGTCTTGGATTTAAAAAAAAACAAGACAAAATTTATAACAAAAGCTTTACTTGCTGTAACCAATTTCCACCCTTGTCATCAATTGTATCATCAATTTCTACGATGCAAATTCATAGCATTACTTTCGTCTTCATCTGTACTATTCAACATGAAATTTTGCAGAGTTCGTTTTCATTGTGCTTTTTATTTCTTTTCTTTTTTTGGTAGTTCTTGGTGCATGGATTGACCACAGATATGGTGGTAATGTTAGATTGCCTCTAAAAAAAAATTGAAATCGCTATGCTTCCCATTTCAATTTATTAGATAAAAAACTAAAATTAAGTGGCGGCTTGGTGTTGACAAGGTTGTTTAAAGTACACGCAAGCAGACACTTGGGCATGCTGCATTTTTATTTACAAGTACCATTCAGAAACACAAATAGTAAGCCTAGTTTAAAACAAATCTGAAAGACAAAAATACATGCCTCAGAAAAAGAAAATTTGGCACTTGAGAATAGAAGAGCAAGGAGAATGTAAATTGAAGACAAAAAGAAAAGGACAAGTTGAGGGAGTGCTGAATGTTATTGATATCCATCCTTTTGCAAATTCCCCAAACCCCATTTTCTACATGTGTACGTAACCTAAGAAAGCTGCACTTGCAACTGAAATTCTTCTCTATTTATGATTCTGCAATGAAAGAAAAGCATTTAGCCCCAACGAACAATTGCCGAACCCCAAGTAAGACCCGCGCCAAAGCCAGCAGTTGCAATAGTTTGGTCTGGCTTAACTTTACCGCTTCGAACTGCTTCATCCAAAGCCAAAGGAACGGAAGCTGCACTTGTGTTACCATAATTAGCCAAATTTTTTATCACCCGTTCTGCGGGGAGTTCTAATCGAGTGGCAACTGCATCGATAATCAAATCCTCTTGTTTGCCTGCACTTATATGAATTAAGGCACCCTAAGTGCAAGTATGTAACCTTAACCTTGCCTTTCTCCAATATATTATCAAGCATGTCATGCAATTCCCATGTTAACTAGAATGATATTCTGTTTTCAATCATAAACTTGATCTTACCACTCAGCAAAGTAATAGTATAACACACATGTGCAGCTAATGAATTGCTTGATATAAAGGATAGATCAGGTTTTCAACCTTTTTAATTTACATCTCACTTTCACATTCTTTTTACTAGGAAATGAGCATACAAATTAAGCTGATGCCAGCTAGTTTAGCAAGTAAAGGATAAAAACAAACATCTTGCTAACCAGTGTCCTTAAGATAATGGTTAATAATCTAAAAGGATAAAGTATTTATTGTGAAGATCATAAGAAAACATATAAAATGTCATAGACAACACAATTTTACGCATCCCAATAAAATGCTAGAATTTTATTTTATACTAGATCATTTTAGTGTACCTGATGTAGAAGTAACCAATCAATGCTAGATGCAGGGAGACCAGCCTTTCCAAGGGCAGATTCAATTGATTGTGGTACACATCTTACAGCAAAGCGAAAGACTTCTTTCCCATTCATTTGAATGCATGAATATGAGGACCGGTTGGGAGGAAAACCAAAAACAGAACCATTTGAATCCAATGGATTATTTGACTCGTTTTGTCTAACGGCAGCATTCAAGTGCCTACATGAAGTAAGTAGGTGCTTAACTACAAAGCTTTAAATAAAATTTAGCAGAAAAAAAATAAACGTGAGAAATTTGACGTGTTTGTTGCTCTTTCACTTCAATGTTTTAGTATTCTGTTATGATGTATAAGTAGTTATTTATCTTAATTTTGTTGTTCTTACAATTTTACATAAATTTAATATATGTTTAGTTGCATGTCTCAGGAGAGGAATATGAGTAATTTGGATGTGAAAATCAAAAGCAAGGGACACTAGCTTCTATATATGATACTTTGATATTTGACAGGATTTTTATGTGATTTTGGTTCAAGGTGACGTAGAACCAAACACACATTTAAATACTTTATATAAAAATTTACTTTAATGTTAAGATTATTAAAATATGTGTTTAACTTAATTTTGTAGATTTTATAACGCTTAAAAAATATATTATTTATGATATAATGTTAAGCAACAATTGTTTATATAATTAAACATGTAATCTACTTCAATGGAAAAAAAGTTAAACAATATTGTTTAAAATTAAACAATTTATATAAACACCCCATCAAAGGTGTAGTCAGTTTTAAATATTACACCACAATTTTAAAAAGCTTTGATGATAGAAATTAAATTGAATTATTTTTATTTATTCTTCAAAATGTTTGGACAATATTTCCAATAGTAGTATTAAAAAGTACAAACTCAAAAGAGACCAATAAATAAATAATACAAAATTTAAAAAAATATTATGCTG
>PYAF01004129.1:214145-270168 GCA_007407185.1 Glycine tomentella | reverse complement strand
ATGTTAAATTATTTTTTATATATATATATATTATCAAATAACTAAATATGTTATTTTAGGTCATTTAACATTTAATAACTAAGTTATTAATTAATCTCACCAAACGCTCATCATCTAGCTAATAAAGCTTTGATGATATTGAATTATTTATTATTAATTCTTTAGAAAGTCGGGACAATATTTCCAATATTACAAAGTACAAACTCAAAAGAGACCAATAAATAAGTTCCAAGTAAAAATAATTGTTTATTTTTATAATTTTATATTGATTACTATTTATTATATAAATAATAATAAAATTATAATTGGAATAATGAAATATTAAAAAAAATGAATGAGTGTTATATTAGATGTTTTTATAATAATATAATATCGGATATTAAAAATATCTATCAATGAGATCTGTCACTTGTGTCAGCTAAAAGTGGTTCTACTATAATGGATTATAAATTCGTAACTTAGATAAAAAGTCAAACATGCTTTGTATGTAGTTGCATTGGTGTAGACGAAACTTGAGCAGCATTAGCACTGATCTAGGTCTTCTATCAGACAAGATAGAAGAAAGTATGGGTTTGATATTTTACAATAAGCAGACTATCACAGAAAGGATCATCTGTGTTCTGTGCTAGTCTGCTCATGACCAGAGACCAAGAACCAACCAAACTGTCCCTTCCATGGTTACATTGCTGAAGCTCAAATAAAACTAGAAAACAAAGAGGTGTCATCTTTCAGAAGAACCTATAAGGGCTATTGTGATCACTGTCATTCCTTCGCATTCACTGGAAATGTTATTTTGCAGCAGTGATTCAGTTTGAATATCTACATTGGCCGTGCATTCATCCAAACAGAGAACCTATAAGGCCAAGAGGAACATCTCAATAACCTAATGATCAGATTTGGAAGAGCCCGGTGATATTATGCTGAGAACTTGAGATACTGACATTGATAATGTCTAGAAACGTGATAAAGTCATTGCTTAAGAAGATACTATCGTGTCAATAACAAAGTTAAAGACAGACGAAAGTTTACACTGTGATCATTTCTCTTAAATCATGATTCTTACCGTTGAAGATTTCAGAAGTGCACGTGCAAGGCAAAGAAGTTGCCGCTGGCCAACTTAAAATGACATCCAGCCCTCCAGCTACTTCTACTTCCTCTTTCACATGGCACTTCTCCAATGCATTCCAAATTTTTAAGTCATCATTCATTTTCAATGGATCTAGATTATCCCTAGAATTTTGAAAGAATACAGGGAATTAAATAGACATGAAATGTAGGTGCAATCAAAATAAATGCTAATGCAGTTTCTTCCTGAAAAGAATGTAAGAACATTTATCATTGAGATGGAGCTAAATAAGAGTTTGCATCAGAATTCAGAAGTATTAACCGTAAAAAATTCGAATAGAGTACCTTAATGATCCTTCGAACAGAAATGGACTCTGAGGAACAATGGCCAAATGTATACGTAGTTCTCTGACAGGAATATTTTTAATATCCACGCCATCAATTGTGACAGAGCCTGTGCGTATTGGTGTAAGGCGGAAAAGGGCATTTAACACACTAGACTTTCCAGCACCTGTTCTTCTAATTATTCCAACCTGATTACATGCCATGTAAAAAGTATTAAACATAATGGGTGTTAAATCTAAAATTAGATGTTAAATCTAAAGATAATGGGTGTTAAACATAATGGGTATGAAACATAAAGGCATAATATTACAAGATTGGGGGGACTGAAGAACTTTGCAGTTATTAATGATGCTAGCTAGGAATATATGGTTGATTCAACCTTTAGGAAAGGGTGAAGAGAGAAGGAAGAGAAGGGGAGAGAAGCCGTGGGTTCAAATCCTCTCAAGTCCTGACTTACATTTTTAATAAAAACTAAGAAATTAACATTTGTCAATAAAAAGATGATTTTACCAATAGAGTTCAATTTCCTAACAACCTACGAACATACCTACAATTGACTCAGTAAATGAGTTTTGAGCCCCTTGTTTTACGACATTTAGTAGTAGTGTTCTTGGTTTTTTTGGACCGATACATTAAATCCTTGGACGAGGTAAAAAATTGAGTTTTGGTGTCTGACATTAAATGTGACTAAAATAGGAAAGGTTATGAAAGTCACAACAAGAAATGTTCTGAAGCTCTTGAAACTCCACCCCACTCTATCCATCGTGACTAGCTTGGTGGCATGCAGCTTCAGATATCAAATTATTTAATTGCCTACATTACAACATGTACATTGGAATTGCAACGCATATAGATAACTATGCAACACAAATTAAAGAAGTCACCAAAAGAAATTGTGGGTGATTCATCAAAGCAAGGGTTGCAGCCGCAAAACCCAAATCCTAGAGTTTACTTACTCGTTTGTGTCGAAATTGTATTTGATCGAAGGGAATTAGCATTGCAAGAAGGAATTATTTATTGACGAATAATTTGTTTTCTCCAAAACCAACTTTGCTGACTACTGACTAGTACAACTTAGAATCATTTGATTATGTAACTAACTTCGTTGACTAGTACTGCCTCTAATAATAATTTAAAATAATAAAGACCGATGATATATACTAATAAAATAATATTTTTTTGGTATATATTTTTAGGTATTAAATTTTGTAATAATTAATTTGTTTAGTAATAACTTTTCTAATAAATCTTATTAATAGTTGGTCACCCGGAACAATTATGGATGGGATATGGAATGGGCTGGGCCGAGGGTCATATAACGAGAAACTATAAGAGTGGGCCATTAGCTCTAGAAGGCAAATCTGAGATTTATTTTCATATATTTCTTCATCTACACAGAGGGGTTGAATTAATTAAGTATAAGTATTCGTCTGTCAATTAACTAAAGGAAAAGCGCGTATATGCGAGGTTTGTGCATTTGTCTCTCTATAAAATATATTAAGAGTATTTACTTATGAACAAAATTACCAAACCCAACTTCTGGTACATCGTTCATCTATAAAATATCATGCCTTCATACTTGAAAATAGAATAAAAAGTAAATAAGTTATTCTTAGATAATTTACATTCAGATGAAGCGCACTCGCTTTATGTTTGTACATGGGTCTACATATTGATGCCCTAATTCAGCAGTAGTAATTGTGTGGTGTCATAATTTTTGTATATCTTTTAATCAAAATCACACCAAAAATCAAGTGCATGCACATACTTAAGGGGTATGCATGATAGAGAAGCAAATGGAGAACTAAAGAAAAATCATTTTTAGTTTTTGACGACATGCACTTACATGACCAGTAAGCATATACCAGATCGAGTGACAACCTTACATAATTTACCATAAGAAGAGCAATGTTACTGCAGTTGGATTGATAATTAAGAAAATCAAAATTAGAATACAAGAAAGCTTAAGTATATATAAAGGGAGCTTAAAGCTTTCTTTTAAAATTTCATGACATATTCTACGGTAGATCAAGAAGAGAAAAGGAAACTGGCAGTATAAAAGCAGATCACGTTCATTCTTCTCACAAGGCATCGCGAGCAGCTATTCGGCAAGTTATTGCATCCGCAAGTGAAGATACTCCAAGTTCCGAGGCAGATATCTTGTAATGCTGAATCATAACAAATCATTGAATATGCTAGTTAAGCACAAAAGACACAAAGTGATTTGGAATTTTGGATCAAGCCCTTACAAACCTTTTGTATTTGGGATTGGTTTGCTCTCCCTTCCAGCTCCTCCAGGTCAATCTCTTTGCCATTAATGAGCTTCTCTATAGCATTTATCTACTTTTTATACAGAGATCACTTTAGTGATGTGAGTCAAAAGAAGAGAAAGGGAGCCATATTTTTCTATAGAGTAGTCTCACCTCATCAGGAGTAGCATCAAATCGAGCAGCAAGTACATAAGTTGTGCTGTTAGAGATGCCACATCTTTTCAACGATTCAGTAATCTAATTGCAAGACACGCCAAAGTTAGCAACTCTAATTATAAATATGAATCATAATAGGTTAAATAGCAATTCATAATTACATGCTTGGACCCTGAATAGTTGTAAACAAGCTCTGAATGAAGAGTGCGTGTTGTCAAAGAGTCTCGTGACTTGGCCACAAGTGTCTTGTGTGCAGCTGCTAGAACGGGGAAAATATCTGGAATCTGGTTCAGTTGATAATGGTGGCAACATTAGAAAGCAACAGTGTTCTTAACGGTCATTCTTGAAAATTTAAGCACCACTGCACCAGCATCATTAGGATCCTCTCATGTTACATACTAACATGCGATAGTCACGTTATGAGACAAAGAAACAAAAGTAAAACTATTAAATCCTCTATAGAAAATAGTGGGTTCAAGTTCAGCTATTATTATTTCTGCATATTTTTCTCTCATAACATGACCTTCTTGTGTTAGTGAATGGCAGAAGATAATTTTGATCCTTTTGTAAGTGGTGTTGGACATGACTTAAAAACTCAAATATATGAAAGCATACAAGTGACGCATTGAGGAAAGCAACTTCTGGCTCCAATTTCCCAGCTTGCATACTTTCCAAGAGTTCTCTGTGAGAGTAACAAGTACATAATGTACTTTAGCAACGAGCAGGTTCCCAATCTTTTGAATTAATTAAAAATAAATAGATGAATTTTGTACAATGTAATGCATGTATTCTGTAGATTAACTTTTATAGATTGACGTATAACCATAAATAGCAAAAAAATTGCAATCAACCTAACACCATCTAGAAACAATTACTTAGGAGCATCTGGTTTATCAGTTATCGTAAATTAACAATCGACACCTATGTTCTTTTCTTACTTGTTATCATAAACAAAAAGAATCAAATTAAACTCTAACTATCTTTAAAGTGAATTCTGAGATGAAGTGAAGGGATCCATTGTCTACACTCTACAGATAGCAATGTTTGAAAGTTTCGCACAAACAACCCATTCACCTAATAATACCCATTTAAATTTTAACCTATGCTATAATAAAGGAATTTGATTTAAGCATAATTATGTTAATAACACCTCCTTGACAGTTTGCATGATAAAAAAAAAAATCTTAAATTTGAATTTGAAGGAGAGAGAAACTAACCTTGAATTGGCTACGTCAGTGTAGAGTGAAAGAGAGAGAGTGGTTCCATTTATATTGAACAACTTCATAGCTTCTGCTTTGAATCTGGAACAAAAGCATTAGTTGTTAAACAAAATAAGGAGAGAAACAGGGAAAATGAAATTTCCCCAACCTACCAATTCTGTTCTCCAGTTTCCTTTCTATTTCTTAACAAAGATTTTTTTTACTACCCCTTTTATAATTCTTCCCTATTTTCTGATCCAAAACAAAGCTTGTATCTCTTGGCAAAGAGATGTATTCTCAAATTCAATTGTCGAAAACAACACAAATGTGTTTGGTTCAAAGCTTCAGCAAATTGCCTAAACCACGTTTTCTCAAATTCTCAGTTATTGGCTTACATAGGAATGCAAATTTAATGCGGAAATCGATCTCAATTTTATTTAAAAAAAAAAAAAAGGAAACAACCTTAGCCCTTAGGATATAATGGGGTTAAGTTGTCGTTTCGTTGCGGTGGGCGGCTGTCACAGAAACACAATGGGGTTTATTGTGATATAGCAAGGAGAAAGAACTCTTTATTGTCTTTTACATTGTAGGGTTTATAAAATTTGAAATTTACAAAATGGTCCTTGGTAACTAAACAAAATAAAACAAAAGACGGCATGTCTTTTCCACGCTAGCAAGCAGATGGTTACAAAATCTCATTTAATTTTAGGCATAGAATAAAGTAAAATGCAATTTTTATATTTTAAGAACAGAAGGTTTTTAAAATTTAGTAATTAAGATGTTCGGCTTGTAGAATTTCAAAAACTAATTCAAGGGTTGTTTTTCTAAATATATTGTTACCACCTGTAATATATTTAGCTACTGGATCAAGTGCAATGCATATTTTGTTTTCTCAAGAAGTCAACAGATAATTATGGCAGCTCTATCTTGGTACAAGAGATCGTAAGTGTCTGTTGGTATTGTTACAAATAGACACTTATAGTGATATTGAAAATGAAGAAGGTGAATAACATAGTAAGAAAATGAAGAAATAAAAAAGGCTGGAATTACGGTGGAAGCAAGAGTGTTACGAATATGGGAGAGAGATTGTGTCTGAGCTGGTTCTTCTAAGATCCCATTCCCAGGAGGAGTAGCATTTTGATGTTTGTCTCCGAGAGTAAATGTGAGTAAAGTAGGGAAGGTTATAGAACCCACAAAGCCACAACCAATAAGCTCTTGAAACTCCTCCCTACTTTATCCATCGTCACTTGATGGCATGCAATAGCAATCAATTAACTGCAGAAACACGAACAACGCCAATACTAAGAAGGATTGATTCATCGCAAGCAATTAATTGCCAGATCCCCAAGTTTACTTACTGAATCGACAATGCGAATGCGAGAAGAAGGCAAAGAGGAATTAATTCATTCATTACTGATTCACGAATTATTTTGTTTTCTCCCAAACCAGCTTCGCTCAATACTGCCAGAACAAAATGGAAAACGCTTTCCGACAACACAACTGTGATCTGATTCATCTCCATTTTTATTTTTTTTGTTTATTGGAAAGAATAAATAAATAAATATTTCATTTAACTAATAAAAAGAAAACATTTCATTTCGTTTCTCCAAAGGATTATTTTAATCTTTGCCAAAAGTTAATTTTAATTTATAAAAAATATTTCATTTCATTTTTTATCTTCTTCTCCAATGAAAAAATTTATTCCAATAATACGTAAGTAAAGAGGATTTAATGTCATATCAAATGTGCTTAAATGATAAAATAAAAAAAATCAAATTTGCTTATTTATTATATATTTGAATTTAAAAATGAACAAAATAAACAAGAATGTCATAGAATTAAGTATTTATTTTAAATAACAAAATATCATTCAAAACGCGAAGGCGAAAACAGGTAGTACTGAGCGAGGATTCCCGACTGTGGGCAGTGCCGATCCACCTCCGTCGGCATCATGACATCAGTCTTGTTTGTTTAGGTATCTTAACATTCTCTTTCATCGCTCCCCTTTAGCGGTTTTGTTCTCTTCATATTAAATCTGCATAATTTCTTCTTTTACAAATTGATTTTATGGATGTTGATGTTTTTAGTGTTTTAGGGATCTAATTTATCACATCAAGAGTGTTATGCGATATGTATCTATGCTCCCGTTCTCTTGCCATAACTTCAAAAATGGGAGTAATAAAACTCTTTGGTTATTATTGATTAGAGTATAAGCTCAAATTATCCATAATCCAGTAAATAGGTGTAATCCTAGTCAAAAATCCCTTTATGCTGCCTTGGCTGTGCTATACTATGGAATTATGTGTTACTAGTCAGCTTGGATATCTTCCTATATGCTTCTAGAACATAGATATAATTGTCATTGTCACTTCATTGAGTTTTATGAGATGTATTTAAATGCGCCCGCAGTTTCTCATATATATTGGCACTTCTTTTGTATATATATTGTATTTTCTATATAATATGAGCTATATTTGAGAATAGCTGCAGTTTGATATGCTATATGGCATATTATGTTACAATCATTCCAGCAACTTATAGGCTAGTGAGCTATTCACAATTAGCAACTTTGGTTTTGTGAATTAATCATAAATAACTAATTTGGATTTGTTTATCATAATGTTTTCTAAATGATGTAAAACACTTCTACGGACTTCAAGTTTTTTATGATTTTTATCCTATCTTTGCTGTTGTTTTTTGCTAGAAATTTCATATAATTTTCTATCAATCTAAAATTCTTTTTTGTTATTTTAATAGCAGCATATTTTATTTTTTTATGATTAATAATTCCATTCGCTTCTTAAGTTCATGACAAAACAACAAATGACTAATATTTGAATTAATCTCTGAAATAAAGGTTAATTCAAAAAAATGAGTAATAATTTTATTTTAAACAGAGAAGCTCAAATTTATATAGATTTATATAATTAGTTTTAATTTGAACAGCTTTGAACCAGTTCTTTGGTTTGCCAAGTAACCCTTAAGATTAGCATATAGGTTAAGATTACCATTTTTGCATCCACACACTATCAATTTCAATAATACTTCATCACTGATGTGAGTGATGCCCTTTAATATATGCCAGTGAAACTTTTTCCAAGCAATGGCCAAAGGCACCAACTCTAAAATTACTTATATTATTTTAACTAAATGCTGATTTGCTTATTTCTGACAGTGATTCTTGCTAAAGTGGTTTCTCAATAGCACAAATTCATAGCAAGCACTTGAGCATCTATGGGTATAATCATGAGTTGATTCTCTTTCATAGCAGGGACAGTATGTGAAGTTTACTTGGGTCAGAATTATCAAGTTCCTAACATCACAAAGTTAGCCGACACTGCCTTGTTCATGGCAAAAGTTGTGGAGGAAAAATCAAGCCCAAGAAGAGGGATGATGATGATGATGATTAGTGCCTAACAGGTGCTATATTGGAATCAGGTTCTTGTTTAGTTTTGTCTTTTAAAATCCTGGATTATAGGATCGATTGCCTTAATTAACTATGCTTTTGGAAAACATGAATTAGTAGGTTTTTGTCGAAGCATTCTTAGCAATTATGAGCTTATTATTTTGTCCTTTCCTAGGGAGACATTCTCATTCTTCTGTTGTCTTTCTTGCTCTGAAATCTGAATCTCACTCTTAGACACGAGTTAAAAGGTATCATGTACTCAGTTTCTTGAATCTTTGATGATAAGTTAGTTAAGTTCAGGCCAGAAATCTATTTCATGGTCATCAGAGTTGTATTTAATAGTATTCAATTACACTTTATGTCCCTAATAACAAATATTTTAGGTGATATTATCCATTATCTGATGCTTTTAATGATTAATATCTGATCAGGGTTTGTTCTTTTACTTTACTATCTTGTTTGTTTAACAATTTGCATGTGTTGTCGAGTTTCTGGTTTAACGAATTACATGGATAAGATGTCTGGACTATTCTGGCGGGCTCTGATTTTTCATTTACTCTTACTTGTTCCAACGCCTAATGGAATAAGACTAGATAATTGTTGTTGTTGTTTTACATGAACTCCCTTACAAATGTACAATCTTTTTCCCCATGCCAGCCTCTTTTCATGTATCATGTATGTATTGGTATGTCTCACATTGAGCAAACATGGGAGATCTATTTAAATCAGGGGGATCTCCTCTTAAAAGGCTAATATTTTGGGATGGGATCTTTTCGTGATTATTTTTCCTTTATAACCAGCTAACGTAGAAAGGGTGATCTTAGAAGGAGCGACCTAAGAAAGAGTCCTTTGGGAAAGAGTTATGGGATATGCAATGTTATGACCCACTTTAAGCAAACTTGGAGCCTTTAAAGGCTAAAACAACCGGCGTTAAAGACCTGCTGTGTAGTAGTGTTTATTTGTTACTAATAAAGTATTTTCTTCTTATAAAGTTATTAATAAATGTTTAAAATTAAAAATAAAGTCAGGGAATGAACTCAAACAAGTTAGTAACACGGAAGTATGTGGGACTTAAAATGTCGTTTTACGAAATAAATGTACATAACCTATGCAAATCAAGAACGTGAGTGGTTTAGCAACATTTGATTGAATGTATTCAACTTCATTAATGGTTAAATTTTATTGTTATCCGTAATGTTTTCTGTTCGGACATATCTAGTTATAATATTTTTAAAACATATCTGTCTACACTATCAAGTACAATGTTCCTTTCTAATTAAACTATAGTTCAATATCATCGCTAATTGCTTACATAAGTATCTTCACTGAAAAGTATATGTAGACGAGAAATTCCGTTTATACTCTTAGTAAATTTTAGTTCACTGCTTATTTTACTGTTGGAAAGTCCTCCGGAAAAAAATTCCCACTTAAGTTTCACTCAGTGTGAAGTATACGTCTTTCCATATAAAATAACTTCTGGTAGTAGGTAATTTTCTTCTCGTAGATAACATAAGTATGAACATGTTGAAAATTGGTCGCAGTTCAACAATTTAAAATTATTTTGGAGTACAATGCAGACGAAAGTGAAAAACTAACTAATAATGAAAGCAACACCTAAAGTATCACTGTATCAGACAATGAGCTAGGTTAATGTTTAAGTAACAACACAATTATTAGATTATATGGATATATAATTTTATCTAAAACCCACATATTGTTAGGTCAAATGACCTTAAGTTCGTACTCTGAATGTTTTCTTCTATTTTTTTTATAATCTGTTTGGTTTGAAAAAAACTATTTTTTTATATTGTTTCCAGTTTTTGAAGTTTATAAAAGAAAAGGTGAAAACATAAAAAGTTGTTTATGCTGTTTTCGGTACAAAGTTCTGAAAAAATGAAAGAATTTTTTTTACTCACACCAAACAACCTCTTAATTTAAGGAAAAGAGAATATTTATTTAATAAAAAAGAAGAAAATGGTAGTTTGTGTTGTTTGGTCCTCTTCAACAACAATTAATGTGCTGGAAGTGCAAAGGTATACGTTGACATATGATTATATGCCAAATAAAAAAGGAAGATAATTAATAGAGAAATTGAAGCTTGTAGAATTTCACCCACAAACAAGAAATATGGTCTTGGTGGAATGGAGTTGAAAGAGGTCCCACGCATTGTACCAGCACGGCACCCATGTTCTTTTGCTCACTAACTGCTGAAGCACACAAAAAAAGTTAACTGTGCACAGTGCAATAGCAAAAGGGATGTGAACTTCCCTTTTTTTCTGAGATTGGAAGTGGCATGGGACTGTGGGGAACTAAAGTAACAAAGAGACATATGAGGCTTTGGGCCTCCATGATGTGGACACCACTCTAAGATACCTTACATTAATTCTTCAATGGTTTGGTTCAATAAGAAAACGTGAGTGAGGGTAAGTTGTGTGTCATCCTAATGATATTGATATCTAAAAAGTAGAAAGTAGAAAGCAGAAAGTAAAGCTTCGAGGATTAAAGAGACAATTATAGGTCTGCTAGCATGCAAAGAGGAGGAACAACTAGAGCTTCTTTATTCTCAGATATTCCTTCCAACTTCTGATTTATTTCACCCCTTTTCTTGCCACTAGCTACTTGTTCTGATCTGGACAACAATCTCTAGCAAAGGTTTCATTTCATGACTATGTTAAAAATAAATTGACAAAAAGAAAGATAGAGAATTTACTTTACCTTTATTTTTTTGACGGTTTATTTTTTCAACACGTCCAAATTTACTTTGACTATAAATAACACAATTGCTTAAGATGACAAAATAAAAAAACAGTTTCACACTTTCACCCAACACCACTGTCGAATAACTTTTTACCAACCTATATGCTTAACAACTAGTTTCCCTTTATTTTGTTTCACCCGATACCTAATCTAATCTTATCTTTTTTCTAATTGTCCTAGTACCGTCGCTGGAAAGTTCATAATCCAAAGACAATACAGAATGCAGCAAATATAGACAATAATTTGTTTTCCTTTACATGCTAAAATGTGCTTGCTTGCATTTACAAGACATTCGTTAGAGTAATTTTTATTTTGATATTATAATGTATAAAATTCAGCCAACAGCAATAGTTAACGTGCTCAAAGAGTTGGTGTTAAAAAGTGTATTTTTGTGGTAAAAATTATTTTAAATAAATTATTATAGAAACTCGCATTGTCTATCTGGGTAATATCTATCTTCAACCATGACCCCATGCAAATAATAAGGATTACTTAATGAAAGCTGTATATATATCATGGTGTATTTTAGTGCAACATGGGACCGGAGCTGCAATGTAAGAATGATGGATGACAAGAAGATATCATCGTATCCAACCATGTGTAAGTATGAAGTGCGAACCTCTGGTCAAAAATTACCAAACAAGAAAAAATTAAAAATAGTATGGATCTCTAGATTCTAAGCAGTGCACGTGGCCTAGTGATGGCGTATGGGACAAACTAACTGCGCATAAAAAAATAAAAACCTCTCATCCCATCTTCATCTGCAATGCATGATAATACTAATAACAACAATAATGTACTCTGAGTGGTATTTGCATTCCCTTCCTTTTCTCTCCCTTGTCTTCACGTAAGTGATCCCAAGACTTTGCAGCAAAACTTTCTCTTTAGTCAAAAGCACCTTGCTTGGTCTTGGGTCCCTCCCTTCCCTTTTTCTAATCCGCATTTCCCAATCGTTAGTCTCATACTATCATTTACACAAATGAGTGCATATAATAGAAGAAACGATACCATAAATCAAGGAAAACGAGAAAAACAAAAGAGAGTTAAGAATAGTATACGACAGATGATTATCTAATCGTAAAGCAATCCACTTTGGATACCCATTGATAACACAAAGAGAAAGAAATGAAAAACCAGAATGCCCATCTCCCTATTATTCTTCACTCACTACTTTTTCTTCATCACCAGTTGCTGTGAGTGATCAACACACAACACAAACCCACCATGCCTTCAAGACCCTTCCCTCCCACAAATCCCACAAAAACAAAGGCCCTCTTCCTAGCACTTACCATTTCTGCTTGTGTTGTAATTTTCTGCTCAATCCTCTATTTCCTCTACCATCTGTGGCATTCTCTTGTTCACAGAGCTAAGACCATCCCCTTTGATGCAAGTGCTCCCTTGAAGCTCCAAAGATTCTCATACAAAGATTTAAAGCAAGCCTCCAATGGCTTTGACACTGCCAATGTAATTGGCAAAGGTGGCTCTGGCACTGTTTTCAGAGGAATACTTAAAGATGGCAAGTTGATTGCCATCAAACGCCTGGACGCGTTGTCTTTGCAGTCAGAGAGAGAGTTTCAAAACGAACTGCAGATTCTTGGAGGGTTAAGGTCTCCATTCTTGGTGGCCCTCTTGGGTTACTGTGTGGAGAAGAACAAAAGAGTGTTGGTGTATGAGTATATACCCAACAGAAGCTTGCAGGAGTCCCTCTTTGGAGATGAGGGTTCGAGTTTGAGTTGGGAGAGAAGGTTTTGCATAATATTGGATGTTGCTAGAGCTTTGGAATTCTTGCACCTTGGATGTGATCCTCCGGTGATCCATGGTGATATCAAGCCAAGCAATGTTCTGATTGATTCTGAGTGGCGTGGGAAGATCTCTGACTTTGGCTTGTCAAGGATTAAGGTGGAGGGTGAGTTTGGTGTGGATTTGTTTAGCCAGGACTTGGGGAGGAGCCAGGATCTATGGAAAAGCCAAGAGCTCTCAGGTAATTTGACTAATTTGACTGCAGAAACTCCAGCTATTGGTACTCCAATTGAGAGTGTTAGTGAAGTAGATTTTGCTCTAGCTTTGCAAGCCTCTTCTTCATCTAAAAATAGTAGGACTTGCTTTAATGTCAAACCTTTGAACTTGAATTCTTTGAATTATAATGCCAATATTGCTAGTGAAACTGAAATTAGGAATGTAAATGCAAAGGGCAAGGAAATTTCAGCTTTGGATAGGGATGATTGGAGTGGGAAGTTTTTCCCTTGTGATGATGAGCTTTCTAGCATTGATTATAGTAAGGAGTTAACTGTGAGTGCTTCTCCTTTGGTGGATGATGAGAAGGCAAATGGGAAACAATGGGGAAAGGACTGGTGGTGGAGACAGGATGGAAGTGGGGAGTTATGTAGTAAAGACTACGTAATGGAGTGGATAGGGAGTCAGATTTGTCCATCAAACGCTGATTGGGATGATGGTAAGAACAATGTTCACGCGAAAGTGGAGTTGGAAAATTCAAGTCCCAAGGATAAAGACCATGATGCTATTGCACCCCAATCCCAGGTGTTTGGGATAGGACATAATACTACAGATAATGGGGTTGAGAAAAAAGAGTCAAGGGGAAAGAAAAATCACAAAAAGAAGCACAGGAAGATGCAAGAGTGGTGGAAAGAAGAGCATCTTGATGAATTAAGCAAGAAGACCAGTAAACTTAAAAATCTTCATACCAAGTGGAAGAAAGGCTTGAAAGTGCCCCATTTTGATTTGGGTAGAAGGTTTTATCTTTGCAGGCGTAAGAAGTTTGGACAGGAGGGTGAGAATGAGTGTGATCAAAATGGGGAGTTTAGCTTCAAAAGAGGCTGGAAGAAGAAAAGCACTCGTTCCATTGGAAGTGACATGTGGAGTGGAGATCTTTTCAGCCGTGAGCTCAGCAGCACAACTAGCATGAGAGGGACACTGTGTTATGTGGCACCAGAATATGGAGGATGTGGATTCTTAATGGAGAAAGCTGACATTTATAGTTTTGGAGTTTTGATTCTTGTAATTGTGTCAGGTAGGAGACCATTGCATGTTCTTGCATCACCCATGAAGCTAGAGAAAGCTAACTTAATAAGCTGGTGTAGACACTTGGCTCAAGATGGTAACATTTTAGAACTTGTGGATGAGAGATTGAAAGAAGATTACAACAAGGAACAAGCAAGTCTTTGTATCAACTTGGCACTCATTTGCTTACAGAAAATTCCAGAGCTGCGGCCAGATATAGGGGATATTGTTAAGATTTTGAAGGGGGAGATGGAGCTTCCACCACTTCCATTTGAATTCTCCCCTTCTCCACCTTCTAAATTATACAGCAGATCAAGGAGAAAACCGAAGGGCAGTGCAGAATAGGTTTTGTAATTCATAAGTCATATGCTCACCATGTTGGATCAGGTATGATGAGTGCAGTACGGGATGAATCATTGAATAAGTTTGCATTTGGGGCCTGAATTTACTCCTAGCGTTAGATTTATGTTGATTTGATATCAGATAAGTTATTTGTTCTTTTTGATGACTCAATTTCCACTGATTGTTTTCAGTGTGGTTATGGTAAGAGTACTGTGTTGCCTGTCTCCTTGATGGCGCATGGTTGCAGCTGAACTGTGTATAGGATGATCACTGGTTAGATTAACTCTTCATCGTAATAGATAAGGGCAAAAGGGTATCTGTTAATTGCAGTTGTTTTTAAGAAACTAATATGATTGATAGGCCTGCCTTGACTTCTTGACAGAAACGCATTCTGACTCACTCACACTAGTTTTACTAGGATGGACTGACTTGTTTATTTGTTTTCCATCTTCAGAAGACATTTACTTTTGTTGAGATGTTACTCTTGTCAACATAGGTGTCCTATTTGGTACATATTAGAAGCAGTAGTTCACCCGAATCAAGCTTCTGAATGTAGTTCACCCCTAAGCTTTAACCAATTCATCTTGATAAAAGAACAAGAACATCAATGATGCTAGAGGTCAAGCATACTTTCTGTTTGTTTGTTATTTTTCTTCTTTTAATTTGGCATTATAAAATTGGCAATGGAACGTTAGTCGTGACAAGAGGACAAAAATGGCACCGCATCACTTTGAATTTGACAAGCATAAAACAACTAGAACAAAGATTCATTTGCTGCATTGGTCGGTCTGATATAGGAGATCTAACAACTAAACTGGTTTTGGTTAACAACCAATTCTAACACCTAAATGGTTTGAAACTGGCTGGCGTTAATTGTACAGAATATTGTAATTGATTTGTACTGTAATAATGGACCACAGAAGTCATAATCAAAGACTAAGTAGAGTCACTATTAAAACAGCATCATTAACCCCCCAAGTGTGCTCGTTCTATTCCTCAGTAAAAGTTTGTGTCATAATGTCGTTGACATAATTCTCTTTTCCATGATTTTGCACGACATACAATCATCTTGCTGTCTTTATTCTTAACGTTTATTAAAGATGACAAAGCCATATCAAACGCCACGGAATCTGAAAAACTCGGGTATAAGGACAAACCTAAAACGAACCGAGTCATAGCGATTGTTATTAATACTTGAATACGTAAAAGTAATCATAATATTCTGATGTAGTATGCTACAGCACTGAAAAAGCATATACTAGCCTACCAAGCTGTCCAACGTTGCTTTGCATGATTTGCATCTCTTTATCATTTATTATTACTGCTTCATAGCCCATAGGTATCATTAGGAGTACTACTTGATTTTTTAATTGTTGCACTTTTTTCTCTCCTAAAAAGATAAATAGGGAAACGTGCATTTTCAAAAAAAAAAAAACTTGCCTAACATAAAATTTACTCAATAAAATAGTGGTATATGTTAAAGAGTGTATTGTATCACCAAAAGTTAATTTTGAATTTGAATCTTGAGCATTTAAATATTTTAAATACTTACAAAAAGAACTATATTAATCATAGTGATCCTATTCATTTTAAACAATATGTAAGTTAAGGGTGGTCTCTAAAAAAAGTGTTTTTTTTGTTTTTCTTAATTCTTATCATCAAATTCAGATTTCTAAGTTAAATATGCAGATGATAATTATTAATTTATTGAACGAACCTGCCTGGTCCAATTGTCGCTTAAATTCTACATATGAGACAAGCCCCCAATATTTTTTGTTTCTTGGGACAGGCAGAATCACAAGGAAGGAAGTGGGCATGGCATCCACATAGGGAACACATTCCTATTCAAATTTCGACTAAATAATTTCAATAGAAAATGTGCAATCATAGGAATCAAAATTAAAATTTTAGGCATCATATTAAATATTTGGTTAATCTGAATTGAGCTGAGTAAGATGATTATGAGCTGTGAATTTATTTTTAGTTGTTAACGAACCTATATTTTCAAGAATTTGAACTTGAGATTCCTTATTAGGATAAGTATATCGGATCCGTCTCGTCAGCTTAATTACATTCATTGTGTAAGTTTCGGATTATAAAAAATTTCCAAGTTAATAATTTAAACATCAGATCTATGATTTTGTATCAAAATAATCAAAGCATTTGTATTACTCGCATTATAGCAAACTAGATAGATACATGCACAATGTGCAGGTGCCAGATAAATGGGAATATAAGAGCTTATAAGAGATAATAAAAACAAAATTGAAGTACAATGCAATTGTCTAACATGTGAATTAGCACATTAATCCTTTTTATAATTATGCATTAAGTTTGAAGTTTTAAACAAGATATGCAATGTAGTCACCTAGACGAAATCTAAGTAGAGCAACAGATGAGTTTGGGTGAAGTGGTTGGATTTCAAGGATAAGGGTACAGAACAGGAACCCACACACTTTAGCCTTGGACTGCTTCTCATTCACTCCTGCTCCTTTTAATATTGAACGTCCACTTGCCTTTTCCTTTCTCCTCTTCTCTTTTCTAACCGTCAAGTTTATACTCCATGTTTTTGTTGAAATAGATAAAGAGGAATGCTAGCTAAAATCTTCTTTATCATATTATTAACACACTGGTCATTAGAATACACCCTTCATTATTGGATAAAATACATGTGAGATAATTAAATAGTAAATGATCTTGATTCTTGAATCGTATTCTAATTCTGGATTGGCTGGCAACGTCTTAAAGCAGATGAACAGGGAAAGCCATCAATGGTGTGATAGTTGAAAGTGTTCCTACATTACTCTTTGTAGGTCAAGGAACAAATTTCATGGGGTAACTGGAAGGGAGAATATTGAGCAGAGAGAATGTACTCCAAGATGTTACTGATTCTGGGTGGATAGACAGAACTCCTGCTCTACTTTATGATGAGAGGGAAGGGAGGGAGCAAATGGAGACGGATCATCCACCATAGATGTATGAAAGGAATAATGTACCAGCTTTCTAGACAGAACAATTCATAATGTGCATAGCCACAAAATTTAGCCACAAGGAAAAGGAAAGGTTAAAAGGAAAACTAGCAAATCCCACAATACTTGGGAAATTGGCATTTCCATGTTGAGAATTATACCTACAAGGTCATATTTTTAAAAATAAATATAAACATGCACAGAAATTCTACAGGTTCATGTGTGTGCATTCACAAGCTTAAAAAAAAATATCAAGCACCTAAATATAATATCTTAGGATGAACAAGGTAGGAAGCATTTACAAGTCCAGTCTTCTGCATCTTGGTCTAAATTTAAATCCTCTAAAACTGGTGAAACAAAACATACTAGTTAGTTTTTGTGGCATATAGGATTTAAAAATACCAAGCACCTAGGTTGGACTGGAATGTTAATAGACTTATTTCCATAATCTTCTAAGATATAGCCAACTAACCATCAATGGAAAACTCCCAGGAAGACACAAACAAAATGAATAAGAATATCGGCAATGTGTAACAAATGATGTTTAGGTATGGACATATAAAAAGCAAGGGAATGAGATATGGAACAAGCTACAGCAATAAAAAGCATACCGACCACCGAGCATTTATTTAAAGATCAGATAACAATGGTTTCTCTCAATAATTTTCCATGTCTGCACATCTGCTACTGCAATGAAATTAAAAACTTATGCAGGTTCTCAAGGGGCTACAGCCATGCTCTCAGTTGTGAGGACCATGATAAATGAAGTTCTTGAGATATCCCAACATAATTGCAATATTAGAACCAGATTCTATAGTATTCATAATGGTAGCATGTACAATGGCAAGAAAAAGAATTGGCCGTAGCATCAACTCCCCACAATGATATGGAAATCAGCACGTCCAAGTTGGGAGTGGTAACTAGTAAGTGAAATCAACCCTACAGATTCATATTGTTTGAAGCATTAACCAACATACAGATACACAGAGCATTCTACCCACACAAACATAAAAGGCTAAAAAATATCAGGCACTTAGATATGTTAACTTCACCATAGCATAACTTAAGATGAATGAAATAGGAAGCACCAATTCACAGGTCCAGTCTTCTGGTCTTCTGCTCCTTTAATTATAAACTGATCTTCTCTTAAAAACTAGTGGAAGAGAACATACTACTCATCGTTTTTGGCATAAGGTGCTGCTTTTTATATAGATATTAAATTGGAATGGAATGGAATGTTATTGGACTCGTTTTCACAATCAATTGAGAACACTCAGGAAGACAACCAAATATGAGCTTTGTATGATTTTGTATTATGAACCATGACAATCAAAACAATGGAGTATGAGGCCTGGAGCATGCAGCAGCAACCAAAACCATCAAGCATTTACTTAATGATCAGATAATAATGGGTTAATATTTTCCCATGTCTTCAGTACATCTGCTCCAGTAATGAAATTCAAAACTTAGGTAGGATGTCAAGGGGCCACAGCCATACTGCATCAACTGTCAAGATTTTGACAAAGTGAACTTCTCATAGTTAACCATATTAGCACTAAGTGATACATTGTACTCACAGTGGTAGAATGGCAAATATTGGGAGGTTCTGCCTCTCTGCTCCAAGTTAGAGAATGTCTTCTTTCTTCTCTGGTCTTGATAATTTTTCTACTTCATCTTTTCATTTTTGAGAATATTTCACACTTTTATTATTATGAGCCTTTTTATCATGCTGTTTTCCTCTATCACCACTACCAAGTACTTCTTCCTGAAAGAGCCTATTAAGCTTTGGATCTGCTGAACATCCATTTGAAATCATCTCCTCATAAAAACCCCTGGCCTTTATGAACCACCTACATGTTACTAGCCCTTCAACCATTATTCTGTAATGCACACAACTGGGCAGCACATCATATGTCTTCATTTCTGTCCAAAATTTTAGTGCATTTACAGGTTGCTTCAACTTTAAGAATTTTGCCAGAATTATGACAAAGGAATCCTTACTCAGAAATTCCAATGTTCCTTGATAATCTGTTCCCTCAAAAAATGCATGATAGGTCTCAGTGGTTGGACTAACATTCTCCTCTACCATTGTGTTAAATATTATCCTTGCCTCTGCTAGCTTTCCAGCTTCACAAAGAGGGAGTATCATGGAGTTGAAGGTGGCAGAACCTGGCTGCAAACCTTGTTCTTTCAACTTATCTATTGTCCTGAGAGCTTCCTTCAAGCAATTTTCATGAGTTAAAACATATACTAATGAATTGTAAATTCTATCCCAGGGATCCATCCCCTTTTCTTCATCTGATCATAGAGCCTAAGAGAGTCAAAAAGATTCCCTTCCTTTGAAAAGCAGGAAATCAAGTAACTACATGAAGTAGCATCTGGTGTTATACAGTATTTTGACATTTCTCTCCAAACTCTTTTTGCTTCATATATATCCTTGGTTATGTTACACCATCCATTAAGAATAATGTTAAAGCCCTCGGTATCTAGTGGGAAGAGCTTCTTATTTACTAGCATAAACTCTTCAGCCTCTTCAACGTTTCCATATTTACAAAGAGCAGTCAAAAGTGCATGGAATGCTTCCTGATCAAGAGTCAATCTGAACTTGTCCATAAAGTTGAATGTTTGAATAGCCTTGGCTGAGTTGTTTGCGGATGCATATCTGATTGAAATAAAATACCACAAATGAAAGGGGGTAATAAATTGTCTGTTATCAACGGAGTTGACATGACACTAACAAGAATCGACAAAATTTATGATCCACACAAGAAAACAGTCAAGGGTGACCATGAATCAGAAAAAAATCAATGGAAGTAACGTTAAGAAATCATTACAGTAGGCATTCTCATCAGCCATAAGCAAGTAAAATAATTCCAATCCAACAACCATGATAAAGAGAAGTGTAAGGTCATTTGCTACTATTGTATAAAGATGAATTTGCAAAACTAATGCCACTTAGAGTTATAATTTGGCGTTTGAATGTTGAAGTCATCTTACCTATCAATCATAATAAGCATAGCCTGACGCGTGGAGAGAGAGGAACGATGCATATCTCGAATGATGCATCAAGCAGTGGAAAATTTTCCATGAGTTGCCAAGACCCATATCATCAAATTGCAAACTTTCTCATCATCACCATGGCAATTCCATTTGAAGTCAAGCAACGCAGGTTTCCATTCTTCCCTCAATACCCAAATAGCGGAACATATCAAATCCCTATTTGCTTGGAAACCTGACAAGTGGAGACCTTCTGCTTGCTGTGACGAATAGGTCACCTTTTTGAGCAATTCCAAGAACTTTGATAGAGTTGGGTCATCCAAATTGACGTTGAAGTTGACTGGCGCCTGTGGCTGAGAGTGTATTGAAACTGTTTGATGCAATGCCTGAGAGGAAAAAACATTACTACTTGCACTTCCAATTACATGCAAGTGAAACCCTCTTGAAACGTTAAAATAGTAGCAGCGTAACTGTAAAGGTAAAGCCATTAGGACTTCAACCCTCAACCTTTACCTGCTTACTATGAGCTTCTTCGCACACAATTGGCCTTCAAATTAACTGCCTTCAAAACAATGATATTTTTAGTTGCAGTCTTTCGCCATTACAACTTATAAGTGACAATAAATAATGATATCACATTTTATTTATCAAGACACTTTAAATAATAAAAAACCACAAGTGAAACTAAAATTAATAAAGGGTGAAAATTCAAATTGAAAAATACATTCCCTTCATTTATTACTTTTCTTTCAAAAATAATAAACAATGCAATGTAAGATGCTACGTTTACTATTCATTTAGAGACTTATTTTTTTTTATAGAATTTTAGAGACTTATCCATAAACTTAATGAAGAAGTCAGAATAAAAAAATAATTATCTTTTAAAAAACTCATCATTATTATTATTATTATTATTATTATTATTATTATTATTATTATTATTATTATTATTATTATTATTATTATTATTATTATTCATCTCTTGTAATACAGGATATAATAAGGATTAAGCATGCTAAAAAGTACGATAGATAGTACAACACAGACATACTAGCATGAATTAAAGTTGACAAATGAGTTACCCATTAACCTTTCACAAATGAGAAAGAAGGAAAACTATTATCCAATAAAATTATATCACATTATTTATCATGTTTTTGTCCGAGACTTCATGTTAATTTGAAATTTTTTTAAACTTATTTTTATAATTTTATATAAACTTATTACTTAATATGTTATATTAAACTTAAAAATATATTTATTTATCATCAACTTAATCGTAAACATGATTCTATTAATACTGGTAACCAAAAACTTTCCCAATTTAATACCTTCAACCCTCCTTCCCCAAATCAAACATACAAATATAATAGAGCAGAATGTACATTGTTAAGTATGGAAGGTAAAAGAAAGGAACTAGGAAGATGTTTTGTCGCTCAAGTTTCTAACTATCAATGTTGTCTATAAATATAGACATTGTTGAATCAGAATATCATCAGAAATCACCTAAAACTGATACAAAATTGAATTGAAAGAATTGCTCTTCATATGAGCCGCCTTTCCATTTGAAATTTTTTATTGTATACCAAACGAAAGGAAGCGATTACTTAATCTTCTTCATGGTGGTCCACCTTCCTATAGGGGCATGAGTCTTCTGTACTTGAAGAACCACACAAATGCAGAAAATATGAAGACTCCACAGACTCCTGTTATTATAAGGACCCACTGGAAAGCAGAGGGTACATCAAATAATTCAATTTCAAAATTCATCCCAAATATTCCTGCTACCACTCCAAAGATGGCAACCACAAATGTTGCAGTTGTGAGTAAAAGCTCAAACTGAATAAGCTGATTTCGCACATTATCCTGTGAGGAAAAAAAATCGGTCAGCTGTTCTAAATTAAAATAATTCAGTCAGCTAAACAAGTTCGATGAACAATCCATATCATCACATATAATACAAATGAAGACATGGTGTATAACTACTTTTGTTCTTTTTAGAGCCCTATAACATTTCAGATAATCATTAACATTAAGGGGGAGTTTGTTTCACGATACATAGTTATATTCTCAGGAATCACATCCCAACAATTTTATGCCTAAAATATTATTCTCATGAACATGTTTGGTTGGCATTTAGTAATTTCAGAAAAATAAAATATTTTTAATTAAAAATTAAAAAAATAAAAGTGGAAGAAGAAATGTGACAGATTGAAGTGGAGATTGGCCGTTATTGTAAAAAGTAATTTCTATTCCCATAAGAATGTAAGATACCCACATTTCATTATGGGGATAAAGTAGTCATTGACCCATACACCTATTACCATAAAGCAACAAAATTTGAAGTACTCCTACCTCTCCCCATTGTGAGTTGTTTGTGGGAACATGTGCAATAATTTACATGTATGATCAGACATAAGAAACATGACCAATAATTAGGATAAATAAAATTGACATGAAACCTGGGGGAAAGAAAACAAACCAGTTGAATGTTGATGAAATCTTCAGTGTCGTCAATGTATTCTTTCAACTGAAACAAAAAGCAGGAAACAGTGGTTGCTAAACTGTTATGAAGCCAGAAAGAAAAGGGTTAGTGAGATAACAGTGTTTACCGATGTCAACTTGTTTAGAGTGCTATCAATGACTACAAAGTATGCTTCCAGCAACATCTCAAGCTCCTCTATACTTTCCGTAGTACTTTCAGAACTCCTCATGCTCTCATGTCGACTCCTAGCAATGCTGAAGCTCTTTTCAAGCTTCCGAGAATCAGGAGGTGATGAAACAGGAGAGACCGGAGCAGAAATGGATGCACCATCAACTGATTTATATCCAGCCATAGACTGATCTCCATAAAAAGACAACTCCATTCGCCTTTTCTTCTCAGTAAGATACATTTCGGCCATATCACCATCATCGTCCATAAGCTGCTCTATTTCATCTCTAACCTGAATATATGCATTTGCAAAGCAAACAGTAATAATAAGATTCAAAAAATATGGTAACTGGCACTTGCAATCATAAAGAAAGAAGAAAATATAAATGAGCATCACCTTCTGAACCCTCCTGGTTAGGGCAACAAGTCTGCTCTTCAACCGACGAACACGTTCTAAATTTAGTGTACTGATCTTTGATGTCAGTTCATCCAACAACGGATAAGCCTCTATTTCTAACTCTGCTGCCTTTTGTAAATGGCCAGAACAGAAGGGAGAATGTTACTAATTAGTTTATCAAAACCATATGGACAAGAATATTAAAGAGAAATATTCTACAAAAGTGCATGGATCAGGAATTCTGTTTGGAAATAGTATGACAGAATTTTGATTTTTTTTTAATTTGATAGATTAGCATGCTATCATTGGACTTATCATGTCACCATATCATAGATTTTTTTTTCTATATCAATGAACACCATGCGGAGGTCATACTGTTGTCTTCAATAATTTTTCATCATACCTCAACAGTTATATAGCCTCTATGGTTGCTCCCTGGCAAAAAATTGACTTGGTGTAAAATCTACATCTTTTCTAATGTCAATACAGAATTACTGTTTCCCACTCTTTAGCACAATCAACCTAACACTAACATGTAGAAACTCCCTAAGAGATGCATAGATTCATACGTAATTCCTTACTTTCTCTCTCCTTATTGCTCACTTGTAAGTTCAAAACTCCTAGGCAACTTTACCACCAACAAACCACATAGGCTGTTAGGAAGTCCCACATCGCCTACCTCAATTCTTGGGATGCAGCTTACATATCTGTTGGGCAACTTCACTTAGTGTCAATTGGTTTTAAGCTGAAATCTAAGATGGTATCAGAGCCTATAGCCCATCTTGCTTCTCACCTATTCTAGTAGGCTCGCCTGTTCTAGCAGGCATTTGTGGAGGGGTGTTAGGAAGTCCCACCTCGCCTGCCTCAATTCTCGGGGTGCAGCTTATATATCTGTTGGACAACTTCACTTAGTGTTAATGGTTTTAAACTGAAATCTAACATAGGCTATATGATTTGCCAAATTGAAATCATCCTATGACAACAAGGACACTATGGAACTAGGTGAAATTACTGCACAGCCAAGTGATCCTCTCATAGCTTTCTCTACAATAGGATGAAGAAAAAAGCGTTTACGCTCGCAGTCACATGAAGGATTAACTGCAGTGGAGGGAGGGGATTGCAATAACACCAAATCCTTTAGTGCCACTGCTAACAGGAAACAAGTGTGATATTGTCGTAGAGGTACATACTGGCTTTCTCTTAAAAAGTAGCAACAGAAGATTCTATAGACTTTGCATTCTATTACCACAAAAGGGCATTTAGGCCTTAATATGTAGACAGCAGGTACAGATAGAAACAACAATTACCAGTAAGTCCACTTAACCTTAACATAATCATACTTCCCCCATATGGTACAGGTTAATATTTGTAGGAACTCAATGCTAGTATGTAGACTATTCTATAGAAATGCAAAATCTATGTTCATAGCAACCATTTCTCTTCTATAACATATAATAAATTACTAGTAAAGAAAGAAATGAAGAATAATTTAAATTAAAAAATCAACATAATAGGCTCTGACTTAACTATGGACTTCTACTAACCTGGGAATCAAGAAATGTGCATGCTGCCTCCAGGGCAACTTCAAGAGCCCTGAACTCAAAAGGTAAATAATCAGGGGAAGAGTTGCTAAATACATTTTCAAAATTCCTACTTCCTCTCCTTCGGTTCATGTCAGAACTGTCTGATTGCCAAACCTCCCCTACCCCAGTTGTTGTCAACCGTCGTTGCAGTTCCATTACATAGTGCAATACATAACTATCAAGGGAATTCAAGAGAAGAACCTCATCTGCTGTAATGATACACCGTATCTGCTCTAGATTTACAACAATAGCTTTTTCCCTACCAAGGATTGTTGATGGGTAGACAAACAGAGGATCAAGTAGGCGAAGATCACGTGCAGGTAGATCACAACGTCGCATCATGGTAAACTTGTCTACCTCAATGGCCTGAGAGTTTCCAGATGTGTCGACACGAATCCATGAACGGAGACCTTGGCCCCGCTTCTTTAGCCCCAAAACATCCACCCCTTGGAAAGCTTGCCTTCCAGAGGCAGATGGTCGATTGGCAACCTCTCTTACGTTAAGAGCTGATGCAGGTTTTGGTGGTAGTAGCCTCTCCTTGAGATCTGCCATTGTGAAGGTTCACTAATAGCTGAAAGCACATATGATATGAGGTAAGAGCATCAGCCACCTATTGATTTTAATAGCATTATACAAACAAAAAATTTCACGCATATGACAGACAGTATTGATCAATCTAGATGCATACCAATCTCAACATACTTGTGGCACCAACAGATGAAGCATGCATCAATTCGGAATCCCCCACTATATATTCAGTGGCATCATGGTCTGAAGACTGATAAAAGTCTCAGACAACTACAAGATATTGGGAGGACGAGGGTCATGTCCTTATTGACCCCTCTCACAATCACAAGTTTGCTTTGACCACATCATAACTACTGCACAACGGTCTTTACTTACTAATCTCCGAGAAGCATTATATGCGGATGTAATCGATTAAGTTACTAACACAAATAAATACTATGCACTAGACTACGATTATCAACTTCTTCAATCAAAAGTAAATATCCAGGTTTTGGAAAAATAAGGAGCCCAAGTAACTGATACTGTAGGAATACATGCACATCAATATCATACAAATTATAGACCAAGCAAAGCATCTATGCTAATATATTTCATCCGATAATACTAAAAAATAAAAATCACGTCTTTTTAAAGAACAAGAGAAAATCTTCAAGCTCCAAAGCATAAGGGTATCTTAAAAACATTCATACCTCCGGGTGTTCTTCAACAGAAATCGAGTAATACCCGGGATTTGCAATAAATCCGATAAGGGTATCTTAAATTATGCGATACCACCGAAAGGGAATGAATTTTTACCGAAGAAACTGGGAACAAAGGAAGGGGGAAGATAAAACCCTTGATTAGCGCCGACTTATGAAAGATAAAAACTTCAGAACGAAGTCCGTACTGGGGGTGTGGGGTGTGGGGTGTGGAGTGTGGAGTGTGGAGTGTGGAGTTAGTTCATCTCATCACAGTTACGGTAAAGTAATCTCGTTATAATAATTAATAATCACTCAATTAATTAATTCCTTTCAAATATGATTAACTGCATCGGTATCTATCAGACCATCACAAAGTGAATGTTTAAATGTAAATCTCACGAGACTCTCATACCCTACCAATTTAAGGTATAAACATTATTGATGAACAAAAACTCTTTTTTTTATTCTTTTTTTATTTACAAATTCTCTTTTTTTATTCTATTATTGGAATAATTAAACTTTTGAACTCTCATGATTAAGATTAATTTTAAAATTTTATGCATTATTAATGAAAACTTTACAATATTAATTAATTAAAATAATCATTAATTTAATTTTTAAAATAATTATTATAAAAATAACAACTTTAACATAATTATTTGTAATTGAATCATATTGGAAAAACAGAAAAATCGTTCTACACATAGTCGTCATTTTGTTTTATGAAACATAGCCATCATTTATGTACAAGTGATTGGTCAACCGTGTGTATGAATTTTTGAACTTAAATGAACGGAGACGGAGTAATTTTAAGCCACAGTCTTTCTTCTTCTTCTTTTTTTTTTTTTTTTGACAGAGCTAAGCCACAGTCTATGTTTACTGAAAAATCAAACTAAGCACAGTCTCTCTTTTTTTTACAGAGCTATGCCACAGTCTTGTACTCACGTTTTAATTTACAATTTTGTGTCTAAATGTCTCTATATCTTTGAATTTTTTTGTGTATATAATTTTGTTTTAAAATGTGATAACTTTATAAAAAGTTAGTTCTTGTTTATCAATTAAATCTTTGAATAATTGAATGTGTTGATTTTGTTTCTTTAATTCTATTGATTCTATTTTAAATTTAGTCTTCAAAATACAGCTCAATTTATATTAAAAGAACTAATTTATTGTTTAATTTGTAGATTCAGAAAGATAATATAAAAAAACTTTAAAAAATAAATTCATTATAAGTTATCAATATTGAGTTA
Organism: Glycine tomentella; assembly: GCA_007407185.1. Taxonomy (NCBI): domain Eukaryota; kingdom Viridiplantae; phylum Streptophyta; class Magnoliopsida; order Fabales; family Fabaceae; genus Glycine; species Glycine tomentella. The sequence goes on along the minus strand of PYAF01004129.1, from coordinate 242,553 downwards.
TAAAATTGACTTTTATAGTTAAAAAAAAAGGAGTTGTAAGTTTGAATGTTTCTCCCTAACAACAACTAACAATTAATATTTTTTTATAAAAAAATTGCACTCTTAAGAATAAAATTATATATTTATTATTATTATTTATTGCCAAAAAATAGTATTATTTTTTCGTAACTAAATTGAACCAAAACCAATTGAACATAAAAAACCTGAATTGTTTTGAAATAACTGAACCAGACGACTTTGCAAAAGTAACTCTAAGGCTCAACTCTAAGGCTCGGCAAAATAATTCACATCCATAAAATAATTTATATCCAATTCAATATAATTCATTTAAATGGATTAGTTTCATATCCAAATCCATTTTTTTGGATTTTAAATTCAATCCAATTAATTGGATATGAAATGGATATGGATTGGATATTTGTTTAGATTTTTAAATCTAAATTTTTTTGTCAACTTTGATTGAGACTATTTTTTTGGTCGACGTCAACTAATAATGAGTCTATTTTTTGATTAATGTTGGTAAGTTTTTTTTAGTCAACATTGATTGAGACTTTTTTTTGCCCGACATTAGCCGATGCTATTTTTTTGTCGACATCAACTGGATTTTTTTGTCGATGTCTGTCGAGATTTTTTTATTGACATCAAGTAGGTTTTTCGCTCGATGTCGACTATGATTTTCTTTTTGTCAACATCAGACGAGACTATTTTTGGCCGACATCGGTTGAAAAAATCATCGACCGACATCAGTCAAAAAAACTTAGTTGACATCGGCCAAAATATTTCCCCAATTGATACCAATCAAAAAAATCCTAGTTGATGTCAACAAAAAATATCTCTAGCTAACGCCAGTTAAAAGAAATAGTCATGGTTAATGTTGACTAACTAATCCTAGTTGTTGCCAACAAAAATATAGTTTCAACAAACATCGGCAAAAAAATATAGCTAACGTCGACCAAAAGAAAGTCTTGATGAATGTTGGCAAAAAAATATCAATGATCGACATTGGCAAAAAAAATCTTATCAATGTTAGCCACAAAAATCCTAACCAATGTCGGTCAAAAATTAGTCACGATCGATGTTGATCGAAAAACCCTAGTCAATGTCGACCAAAAAATGCACCAACTAAAAATTCTAGCCGACCTCAACCAAAAAGTAACCCTACATAAGATCAACCAAAAACATCATTGTTCAATGTCGATTGAAAATGCACTGACTAATGTCAGCAAAAAAATAGTTTTGGTTGATGTCGGTCTAAAAATGTTAGGACCGATATCAGTCGAAATTGCGTTGGTTAAGATATGCCAAAAATACACTAACCAATATCAATAAAAAAATTGTCTTAACCAAGGTCGGTTGAAAATAGCTCTTAAATGGACAGGTACTAAGTTTTCACTTTTTAGCATTTAATAACTAAAATTTGTAAAAAAAACCTTATAACATTTAAGTGGATATAAATTGGATAAATCCAAATTCATATCCATTTAAATGGATTGAATCTTAAATCTAAATTGTTTTTTAAAAAATATGGATATGAATTTAAAATCCAATTCATTTAAATAGATATGAATTAGATATGGATTGGATTCTTAAAAATCTAATCTATGTCCACCCTTAAGTAACTCAATTAACTGAACCATGTTTATAAGAGAAACAAATTATGCATCAATAGTGATAATTTTAAATTATTATTTAATTACAACTCAATATTTATGATAAGTTTGATGACTTTTATAAAATTATATTAAAAGTCATGAAAATGGTGATTTTATGATTAGATGAAAGTTTAAAATTAATTTATATTATTAGCATTACCATTAAACTCCTTTTATAAAGTGGTTCAAAATGATTCGGTTTTGATTTTAAAAAAAATCCAAATTTTGCACAACACTAGTGATGGACAATCCATTTGTAGCAATAATAACACTGTCCAAATACAAGGGGACGATGAATACGACAATGGCCCAACGGAAAAATAAAATACCTGATTATACTCATTTTTATGAAATTTCTTTCGTTGAATTATTTTAAGTATATTACTATTTTATTTAGTCAACCCAATATTTAGAAGAAGAAAAATAATCAATCTAATTATCCAACTAAAAATAACTTGATTAAGGTCGAGTTGCTTGAAAAAAAGTGAATTCAACCAACTCAACTCATGTTTCACTATATTAGGTCTTACATTAGATTATATTAAATCCAACTTTCGTAGCTTATACCCTTAACACAATGGAAATAAGTTTATGTGCATATTTAATTTATGGTTGAAATTGTTGCGACCTCATGTTCCAATACAAATTCAACAAATAAAAATAAAAGTAAGGATCTTAATCTTTTGATTTTGCTTCAAAAATAATTTTGGTACCGAAATTTCAAACGTGATGAAAACTTTTGTCCATTGTGTACGGTAAATTCACACCTAATACAATAGAAACAAATTTCATTCTGTACTGACCGTAACAAAAACGTGTTTTCATCAAAGGGCGTTTTCATAAAAGAAATTTTTGAAAAAGATGCGAGTGAACTTAACAAAGGTATGAGAATATGAACTTCCTTTCACCATTTACTTTTGGGTTTTTGTTGTCCAAGGCCATTCACTAGTTACTTCAGCTCGACCCATTTAATGAGCGAATAATTAAAGGCCTATAGGTCAGAAAGTCCAAGGTCCAGTCCAACGTTGTTCGGGTTCCTAATAGGCTAACTTGTTTTTTTCCAAAGGGGAGTTGCTTCCTGCACCTCCCTTATATCTTACTGCACCTCCTATTATTTGAAAAAATAGGCAAATGGACAAATATGCCCCTCACCATCACAACCTACAGAATTGTAATTACACAATTCCAGATTGATTGATCTGGGCTTATTATGAAATATAAAAAAAATTGGATTAACAAATTTGGATTTATATAAGAACAAATTCGGATTGTCTGAATTTAATCTAGAATTGTTATTACATGAAATAAACAAGTGAAAAAGACAATGTTTAGGTATGGAGAAGTGAGGAAGATAAGGTATGGACAAGTGAGGAAGACAAGGTTACTATGACCATTTGAAAAATTGGAAGGTGCAGGAAGCATAAGCCTTGTCAAAGTTGCCTTAAATGGACTATATTTTTCTAAATCGCATTAGCAGACTAGCTGTAAGCTTGAAAATACACTTAATCAGTAAAGGGCTTTCAGAGTTCACACAGAACAGTACCTTTTGGATGCACCCAACTCAGATACTAATTTGTGGTTTATTTGTAATTTTTTTATAACTATTTTCATTTTAATTATTTAAAGCAATACACTTCGTTCAGTAATTGGATCCTAAAAAAAAAAAAACTTGCATAATTGTGTGAAAGAGCTTACAAGAGACGACCAGCGGGTCGAGTTAATAACCAGTGGCTCTTTTCACTCGATCAATAATTTTTGTTAATTATATTCTACGTTTACTTCCATGAATATGATAGTTCAATAAAAGCTGTGCCTCAAGACAAATTTAAAAGGGCTTGACATAAACAATAAATTGTTATGGTTGGCTGGGTGGTTTCAAACCAATTGAGGGAAAGATAAAGATTGACCAAATAAGACATTTACGTATCCAGTAGTTATAAAAAAGAAGGTAAAGATTAAAGAAGTGGCTAGGAAAGTGGAATGCATTGATTGATGTACGATCAACGATGTGACCGAATCCGATCAAACCGGAATATCGGTGCACGGGTGAAGATGCCTGTGGATCAATTACTCTTAAATGACTTTTGATTACTTAATTAATTTTTCGGTCACCACTCAGTCTCAGAAGGGTGTGATTAGTAACGTAACGCTCTATCTAGCCCTAGCCGTTCACCAACTCCCGTGGTCTCATACTCATTTGGCCGCAGATTAAAGTTAATCATGTCGTGGCAACCACCTTATCTTACCTAGCGTGGGAGCCACCTAGCTCAATGCCTTGTGAGGAAAAAGTTGGTGATTTAATTATGAGCTCCACATCCACTCTTTCAGGTCCGAAAGTTCCTTGCAAACCCAATAACTATAGTATTAATAGTTGACCCATGCAGTATAATTAACTAATATTTCATCTGAATTCATGTATAAAAAAAATCTTATGTATTAAACTTAAATATAAATAAATTTAACTATTTTTATCTTACTTAATATTATCATTCCTAGAACATCATTTATTTTTTTCTATTTTTTTTCAATGATTTTTTGTTCATGATAGAAAGCTTTAATGAAGGTTATTTTAGAAATAATTTTTTTGTATTTGAAATTAATTAAATTAAATAATGTTAACTATCATAAAATTAATTATTTTTGTTTATATATAAGTCTACAAGGAGTAATTAGTAAATTGCAAAAAGAAAAAAGAAAAGAAGGCACAAAAGGAGAATGAGGTTATCATACATACAATTAGAGTAGGACATGCATGCCAGTTTGTCTCATAAAACTCGCAACCTCAAAGTCCACATTCGTAACAAACTCGTTTTATTCGAGTTCATACCCGTCTGGTATAGTCTAAAGGCTTAATGGATAGACCCACATTCACAAATAAATTTAAAATAAAAGAAATTAAATTTTAAGAATCTAAAAATTAATCTATTTTTAAACTATTTTAAAAACAACGGTGAATTGTTTAAAAGAAGACATTGATCAGCATCAAGTCTAGAGTGTCATCTAAAAAAATATTTTAAAACCATTTCAAAAACAATTGTAAAATTCAAATGCACATAAATACATGATTCACTTCACAAAGTAAAAAAAAACAACAAACACACATGGATATTAGGGATTTAGGGGGAGGTATAGAGTGGTTTTACTAAAAATACTAATACATTTTTACTAAATCACACTCATCACCACAATTTTTGTTATAGTAGTATTAAAAAAATCCACGGAGAGCCACGGGTAAACCTGTGAACCCCGTAGGTTAAACGGGGACTTAAGCCATAAAATGTGCAGGTTGCATCCAACACTCCAACTCTACGTATTAGGGGTGTTCACGGTCTAGATTTGATCAGTTTTGAAAAAAAAATCATCTTATTCAATTAATCTGGTTTGGTTATTTGATCATTCATTCGGTTTGAAATTTTTTTCTAATCCAATCCAATTTTTTTCGGTTTGGATTGAATCGGTTTTCAATTTTTTAAAAAGTCTAAAAATAAAACTTATAGACTTATTTTTATCAAAATAAGGAGTATCTAATAGAAATAAACACATTCATTGAACAAAAACAAATACCATTTTCTAATTTTCATTGGACAAACATGTTTATTGGACAAAATAAGGAGCAACTTTTTGTGTGTATTGAATTTTTTTGGTTTTTGGACTATGATGAAAAATAGACTCAAGTAGGTAAAGGGTAAGGTAAGGTTTATAATTAAATTGGTTTGGATTGGATCGGTTCTCACCAGCCAAACCGAAAATTGATCCAATCTAGTGAAAATTTTCAATTTTTTTAATTTTTGATTATTTCGGTTATCAATTTTTCGATTCAATAATCACCTTGATTTACATCAATTTGAATCAGTTGATGAAAATTCCTACCTAATAAGTATGATTGACGAAATAGCAATGACGTAGCGGGGGGTTGGTGAGTGGCCCGAACAATATAACATTGCATAAAACTAAGAATCATCTCCGCACTACTACTACTACTACTACTTCCTAGCCTGCTCATCTATCTTAATTTGCGGTAAGGTAACGTTCCCATTTTCCTTTCCTTTCTACTTTCTTGCCCCAAAACCTACTGTATTCATTCATTAACGTAACTTTAATTAAACCTTAGTGAGAGATGCTGATCAATGTCAAGCAATCTACGATGGTGCGGCCGGCGGAGGAGACCCCGCGGAGGCCGCTGTGGAACTCCAACGTCGACTTGGTGGTGCCCAATTTCCACACTCCCAGCGTGTATTTCTACAGGCCAAACGGGGCCTCCAATTTCTTCGACGCTAAGGTGATGAAGGAGTCTCTGAGCAAGGCCCTTGTCCCTTTCTACCCAATGGCCGCACGCCTCCGCCGCGACGAGGACGGGCGCTTGGAGATATACTGCGACGCTCAGGGCGTGCTCTTGGTGGAGGCCGAGACCACCGCCGCCATCGACGACTTCGGCGACTTTGCTCCCACCCCGGAGCTCCGGCAGCTCATCCCCTCCGTAGATTATTCTGCCAGTATCCACACCTATCCGCTGTTGGTGCTACAGGTCGGTCCCGCCCTTTTCCCTTCTCTGTTACTTCACTTCACGTTTTACTCGCACGCGCGTTTCCATATATTTCTATTACTATCGTGCCTATGCCCATCGATGTTGATGTTTTACTTTATTTTATTCTCAACTCCTTGCCTTTTCTGGACTACCTAAACATTACATGTTTTTCTCTCTCGTTTTTTTTATTAAAAAAATACTATTACTAATAGTATCGTACTAATTTTGATTTACCTAATATAGAATGTGATCTATCCTTATCATTATTAAAGCATGAAACTATTTGTTGGTGAATGGTGAGTCCCCACCGTCCCAGAGAGCATTGAGCATTTGTGTATATAGTTACAGTTGCAGAGGCAGGCGAGAGCCCAGTTCTGTACTTTCAAATAGGCTGCTCATTATTTAGCTATTTTCATGATTTGGATACTTATAAATGGATATTATAAGTATTACTATTTATACTTTCATATAACTAATTATTGTTTTTTAATATGTATATATAACTGGTTAGAATAAATAAGTTATAATTGATTATAATTTATTTTATTCTCTTTCTTTTATCCCCTAATAAAATATATAAAAAAATTATAAGCATTTGATCTTTTAACAACTTAAAAAATATGTCAACTTCATTGTATTTTTTATTTTTAAATCTTTATAAACTTAATACTATTTCCTTTTTTTTTTGTTGTTGAAAGTACGATGTTGAATTTGGTAACTACATAGTACATACTATATCGTACATCGTATGAATATTTTTAAATTCAAGACATGATTAAATAGAATAATTTTTAAATAAATATTAAATAAAAATATTTAAATTATACAATATATAAATTTAAAAACTTTGAAAATTATGGTACTCTCTAAAGAAAAGTAAACTTAAAAAGTTAAATCACTCTTAATAAATGTATATTATGATTTAATAAATAGGACTGAACATGAAAAAAAGATGTCGGGCATGACTTTGTTAAATTAGTTTATATATGATGATACATTCATGGAAAAAATTTAAAACAATACTATTAATTGAGAGCGTTCTAACCACTCATCTATGTTTGGATACTAGTTGTAGAACTTTTTTTTTTTTTTTGAGAAAGTTGTTCGTAGCTGAACAACCACCCTCATTATTTCACATGAACTACCCAAGTTCTTCATCGTTAACGTTAGCACAATTTTGGAGGTTCGTTCACAAGTCATGAAAATAATATATACAAATAATCCTAAAATAGATTATAAAAAATACGAATTTAAATAACTTTTAAGCTTAGAATCATAAGCTATTTTCTTAAAAAAGAAAACAGACTAAGAGCTAAAATTAATTTTAATGAAGTACATATTAATTTAAGAAACGCATAGCATCAACTAAGGTTAGGTCTACCGGAAAGGTTTGTTTTCCTTGTTGTGATAAATTAATATTCAAACCTTTATTGATGTGATAAATTAGTAGCCGTTTCTTTTGATGAAATTGCCATGATGTTGATGTTGGACACGATTCACGAGTTCGTGGAAAATACTAGTATAACATTGATTAAACTGCTGATGTAGGCCGAAGCTTTGAATTTCCTTGAAGCATTTAATGACAAGGGCAACAATACACCTTAAATGCACTAGAATTTCACACATTGGGAGTATTTAAGAGGGAACAGTAGTTGCATTGACTTAGCTGAAGAAAATGCTAAAAGTATTTTTTTTTTCTTGTTAACATTAGGGTGCAGGAGGCTAAGAAATTAGTTTGTAAACTTTCAAGTTTCAACTAATATTATAAACTTTTAATTGGCTTATTTGCTAGCATTGCTATCTGACCTTAGTATTTAACAACATTATTAATTCAAAAATTAATCTTAGGTGGCAGTTGTCATATTTTAAGAAATAATTAATCTTTCAACTTGTGTATAGGTAACATATTTCAAATGTGGAGGGGTCTCATTAGGTGTTGGTATGCAACACCATGTAGCAGACGGAGCATCTGGTCTTCACTTTATCAATGCATGGTCAGATGTTGCCCGTGGCTTGGATATTTCGCTCCCCCCATTCATTGACAGGACACTACTCCGTGCCCGGGATCCACCTCATCCTGTTTTTGATCACATTGAATACAAGCCCCCACCAGCCATGAAAACTCCCCTGCAGCAGCAACTGCAACCCTCAAAACCAGTAGGCTCTGACAGTGCTGTGGCCGTCTCTACTTTCAAATTGACCCGTGACCAACTGAGCACCCTCAAGGGTAAGTCCAGAGAAGATGGCAACACAATCAGCTACAGCTCTTATGAGATGTTGGCTGGTCATGTATGGAGAAGTGTGTGCAACGCAAGAGCACTTCCTGATGACCAAGAAACCAAATTGTACATTGCAACTGATGGACGGGCAAGGCTGCAACCTCCCCTCCCCCCTGGGTACTTTGGCAATGTCATCTTCACCACCACTCCTATAGCAATGGCTGGTGATCTCATGTCAAAACCAACATGGTTTGCTGCTAGCAGAATCCATGACGCATTAATACGAATGGACAACGAATATTTGAGATCGGCTCTTGACTATCTAGAGCTGCAGCCTGATCTAAAAGCTCTTATTCGTGGAGCACATACTTTTAGGTGTCCAAATCTTGGTATCACTAGCTGGGCAAGGCTTCCAATACATGATGCTGACTTTGGTTGGGGAAGACCCATTTTCATGGGACCTGGTGGGATTGCATACGAGGGGCTATCTTTCATAATTCCAAGCTCAACAAATGATGGGAGCATGTCTGTGGCAATCGCTCTGCCCCCTGAGCAAATGAAAGTGTTTCAGGAATTGTTTTATGATATTTGAAGTGTTTTTGAAGTGCTGTTTTATTTCTTAGTTTAAGTATTTTTTTCATGAACCGTATAAATATCTCAGGTTACACAATATTGATGAGAGTTGAATCAAGTGTATTGTCGACTTGATGTCACATGTGGACCAGATTTGTGAGTCAGCACAAGCCGTGTCACCTTCCCCATCCCAGGATATTTGATTGCATTTCTGAATGCTTGGTGTATTTTTTCTCTATGTTGTGATGAGTAATGAAGAATGATATTAATTATGGAGTTTGAAGCCCATATATAGGTTCAACTTTCATTGTTCTAGCGTCCAGATACTCTTCAGCCTCTTCCTTTCACATGATTGCTTTTTTTTTTTTTTTGACATTTCATTTTGATAATAGTAATTTGCATTACAAAATTTGCGGGGGACGGCTTTCGGAGCTGATAAAGCACTTTAACTTATCAATGATTTGCGTCTTTAATTGTGCGGTGGAAACATTTGATTGGCATAACTATAAGCATCCACTAATATTACAAGTTCATACAGAAGTCCTGATAACGGGATTAAGCAAAATTGTATTATTACAAAAATATTCTTATAGCGAATAAGTAAGGATGGTTATACATTATCTTAGTCATTAGAGCAAGTAGAAGGGAAGTACTCGGATTAAAGGGAGGGCTATAGATAGAGTTGAGATGCATGGCAAAAATGATGCGGCAGAGTAGTGGCTAGGGCGGTGATTGACATCTTGTCCCCCGTATGCTCCTTTTCCTCTCTGCGTTCTTGAGCCATGAGATAGATCGTGCCTGTCCTCAGTTATGATCACCGGCGGAGCTACATGTATGTGAGGGTGGACAAATGCACCCCTTCATTTCAATAAAATCATTAATATTTGTCTAAAATATTATATTTTATATCCCATAATTTTATATTTTGTACCTTCTAATTTTATGTATTTGAAATTCCTTACTTGTTCACATGTAAGAATAAGTAAATATACCATCTTATTTTAATAAAATGCAAAAAAATATTATATTTTGCACTCCATAATTTTATATTTTGAACCCCTTAATTTTATGTATTTGAATCTCCTTACCAGTTTACATGTAAGAATAAATAAATGTATCTTGTTTTTTAGTAAAATACAAATATTTATCTTAAAACTTCATATTTTGTTTCTCTTATTTTCGTATTTGAATTCAACTATCCCATATAATAATGACAGTTATCAATTTTTATTTTTTAAATAAATTGTCCCCACTGATCCAAGGTTCTAGATGCGCCACTGTTATGATTTGATACTTGTCTGCAGTTGGAAATTCAAATAATATTATAATATGTTGAGGAGGATATCTACAATTTAAGGAAATTAAAACTAAACAACTCTTACCCACGGGATGCACAATGTTGGTCTTGGAGTTGGAGGGGTTTGCATTTGCAAGTGTCTGTTCTGAACTTGAAATGGCTTCAATACATGAAACAAAGATGAACCACGTGGAAAGGAATTAATGTTCTCTCAACACACTACACTATTATATATACGTGCTTTGATCAATGGGAGAAAGATCTACCGAATAGATTTTTGGATTCTTTAACGAGTTTCAAAGAAAGAACATGCAGACGCTTGCTTTACTTCATTGTAAAAGAAAAGAGAAACATGACACATGACATATGACCAATGGCTGCTAAATCCGGTTCCTTTATACATGTTTTTTAAACTTAAAATTTCACGTAAATTACATAAATTAAGGTCACAATAGTTTTATTAAATTAAAAGCAATGTGTGTTATGCGATTGCTTCGAGGAGAAGCAGAGTTCTCCGGAGCTCTCTACTTTGCGTCAGATGCCTGAAAAGCTTCCGGTAATAAGTAGAGAGCACATGATCATGAGAACGTACTTCACGTTCACTTTTCTGAGTCATAAAAGTCAGTTTTTTTCTGATAAAATTGTTGGAATAAAGTCAGGAAGTAAATATTCTCCAAACATTACAAACTGTTACAGTAGTAATTAGTAATATCATTTCAAATCTCAAATAGGAGTACCTGACTTGATTGCATTAAAGCCTAATAATATGTTGCAGACCCTTTTTTCATCACATGGTAAAATCAAATTGCTTTAATTCTGTCTCTGGATGCTGTTTGAAGTTTGAACTATCAGAAAGCAAGTTTTCTTTTGGAAAAGGAAAGAAAAGGAAACTTAGGTGAAAGATCCCAACTAAGATGGCACCATCCCAACTAAGAAAGCAATTGTGACTGAATATCCATCCAGAATCCCGTTTTCTACATACGTTCATATAATAGCCCCACCTTTCTCCTCTTATATACAGGACACCAACAACTTTTCCTCTTGTTTACAAGACACCAAGACATGCCCTTGCCCCTTGGGTTCAGAGACCAACTCCATAGAGGATGGGAAAATCCACCTTGTGTCTTGTTCCATTGCCATGAATAAAACTTGACCATCCCCACAATTATAATTTTATTATAATAGACTATATAGGCTTAAAACTATGTTTGTTAAAAAGATGAGTTATGTCCTAATTGGTTATGTGGGAAATTAATCAATTACTTTGTAATTCTGGCTGGAAAGTTGTTGAACAACTTAATTATGTTGAGTAATACTCAATAAGAACAGTTATTGATCATTTGAAAACAATGAACCTTGTCTTTGACCGTATATATCATACTCTCTTTTTTTTATTATTCATTAAAATTTAGGAATTCCCCAGTCTAAGATAAGAAAAACTTTCGGCTCAAAGACAGCTTATAGAGGTATTTAAATTTACTTCTTCTCGAGGAGACGAGTAATTAAAGGCTCAAACCTCCATGGGTAGGTTTGTTTTTATTTTTATAATAAATAGCAGAAAAACAAAACCTGTAACCTCTTGTTGATTCTTGTTCATAACGGAAGTTCAACTCTTCATTTGTGGACAGGCTACGTTGGATCGAGGCATGCCATGTGAAGGTAAATTTGAAGATGATTTACGGTACTTAATGGACCAAAATCCTAATACGAGTACAGTAGTTTTGGGTGCGTAAACTATGAAATTTCTAATTTAAATATTTTTTGCATCATTGTCAATGCAAATTGTGCAATGCCTAAGTGGAGGGACGATTGCATTAATCATGATGAAGGGTGAGAATACAGCAACATGTGTGTGTTTCTGTATTCCTGCGTTTTATAATAAGATCCACTAGTGATTGCTTCTTCATGATTATCCCTTTACATTTTTCTGTCTTTAATGATACTGACTTGGCCGGCATGATGGAACGGTTGCTTAATGTTACAGTGAACTTTTCCTAGGCCATATATATAACATTCTTTACTATAATGCGCTTGAACTTTGCTTCTTTTGTTGTTTCTTTTGGAAGTTGATATCGGCTATTGGGCTAGGTAATTTATTTAAGAGGGGTGCCTTGAGAATGATTTGAAAAGACTACAGCCCAATAAAATAAAATGTCAGGATGAATTTATTAAGCAAGCATTAGCAACACCGATAATTGATGAATTCGAGTACTTTGATGATATGAAATGTCATTTGCAGTTCCAAATATAATTGTCGTAGGCTAATGATTAGTGTCTGTAATTCCCTTTGATACCTATGCTAGTCTACCTAATATAATGTGGACCAGGCTTGAAGGCTTTGGTATAGATTTGTGCAATCATTTGATAATCTTCCTCCGTTGGCAAGTTTTAATAATGTCCTTAATGTTGTGTATGCTGTATAAAATCAGTACTATTTTTTACAGTACCAATGGTTTACTGTTTAAATGATTACTAATTAATATCGTTTGTTGAGAAGCAAAACTGGTCTGTACCTGGATCGTTATTTCCCCATGTTGTTAATGTCATTAATTAGGCTAGTACTTAACTAATACTGCTTCCTGGCTCAGAGCACCTCACTTGATTTACTCTTTTAATAATCACAACGTTGTTGACCTAAAGAACTAAGTTGCCCCTTTATCGTTTAGCTATTTTTGTGAGCAAGAAAAGGTATTGTTAGAATAAAAGAAATCAATGGATTTTATACATGTTTTATGAGTACTATGTAGCATATATCATTTAGAAATTCTAATGAGATTTTATCTAAAGATGTCAAAAAGTATGACCCTGGGAAATCTCGACTCATGGATTAATGTGGTGTAATGATTCAATGTTCATTACAGGCTTACGGCAAAAGACATGTCATGCTATGCAACTTAGATGTCTATAAATAACAAAGTTCTTTGTTATCTGATCATACATTATGTAAATTTTCAATTTATCCTTTTGTGGTTATAGGTTGGATCTGCCATTGGGCTTAACAGAAGTATGAAACAACTGATGCTGAAAGAAGAGACAAGTATGAATCACCAGTCACCACCTATAGTGGAAGATGAAATTCCAAGTGATGAGGCAAAAGCTCCTGTTGTGTCCCTATTAAGGTATCTCTTGAGACGATTTAAGACATCTGCTGCATCAAGCATAGTCGGTCTTGTCGAAGGTGACTCATGGGTGCAAAGAAGTCACAACTCAATTGACTCCGCAATAGCAACTTCCCACATCTTTCTAACCTCTCGGGATTGATCTATTGATGCTGTCACCAAAGCAGGATCTATCACCTTTTCTACCCTTCCATGAAAATGAATCTTTACCCATTTGTGCAGGCTTAACCCACCAATAAACATGTCATCTGTTGGTCTTCTTCTAATCACCATCTCGAGAACTAGAATGCCAAAACTATAGACATCTCCTTTGGTAGCTGTATTGGATCCAAATCCATATTCTGCCCGAGAAAGTATGAAAGAGTGTACTGATGATTTCTTATTTCAACTAAATTAAACTTTTCCAAAAATTATGGAAAATCTTTACAGAAAATGCATGGTAAACAAGAGTGTTAGTGTTAGTGATACCTTTCAGGTATATGTATGAGATAATACAGTTACCTTTCTAATATAACACTTTTGTTTTGTTTGTCAAATTGTGACAGATTTAGACTAATTAAATTACTTGTTCCCTGGTAGTTATCTCACTAGGAGACCAATTTTAGATTTAACCAAGCTTGGTTTTATGTTCCTTCAAACGGTTTTCATTTTTGGGTAACTTTGAAAGATACATACATTACCTGGTGCAGTGTATCCAATGGATCCACATAACAAATTTGCACTAGAGTTGCCCATGTTATCAATAGCCCCACCTCCAACACTCATAATTAGCCTTGAATGGGAGCTGTCAGGTCATCATTGAGAAGAAAATTGCTAGGTTTTAGATCACAATGTATGACTCTAACAGGAGAATGATGATGCAAATAGGCCATCCCTTCAGCTACATCACTGCAAATATTCACCCTCTGGACAATACTCAAGTCTGATGATCTGCAAGAAGGATAGAGGCGGCTCTCCAAGCTCTCATTGGCCATATAAGGTAGAACAAGAGCCTTAAAATCAGGTAGGCTACATGCTGTAATAATCCTTATCAGATTTCTGTGTCTAATTCCCTTCAAAACTTGACATTCTCTGTTAAAGCTCTTGGTAGAATTTCCAGATTGCAAATGCAGCACCTTGATTGCTATTGGTGTCCCATCCGTGAGAACACCTCTGTCGACATGTCCATAACTACCTGATCCAACAAGCCTCTGATCGTCAAATCCTCCAGTGGCATCTGAAAGTTCCTTATACGTGATTCTTGGGAAGTTACTAATCAACTCAGGTCTAGTTGCATTTTTGCTTGCCTCAGTCCTCTGAGAGCATATGATTACTTTAAGACGCTTGCATCCAATTACACAGCAAATTATTGACAACAATGTTGATATGAAGATGACCAAAATGAATATAATCAATAACAAACTAGTGTGAAACCATTTTCTCCTTTGAGAGCACAAGGATATGCCTACAATCGTCCCACAAAGTTGTGAATTTCCTAAGAATGACAAGTTTGAAACTGAATTAAAGATACCACCAGATGGAATCTTTCCTTCCAGATTTTTAAATGATAAATTGAGAAAAGTGAGTGTGTCAATTTTACCAAGTGTTGCTGGTATCAGTCCAGATATCTGGTTTCTTGAAACATCAAAAGATTCGAGGTTCTTCAGATCACCAAGGGACTGTGGGAGCTCACCTTGAAGAGAATTGTTTGAAAAGTTAATCATTGAAACCACTATGCATCCTGCCATCTGAGGGAAGATACTTCCAGTTAGGTAATTGGATGAAAGATCTATTTCCTGAACCTTTTCTAATTTGCTTAGCTCAATTGGAAGGGGACCTTCAAGGTAGTTATGAGAGACATTTATGAAAATTCTGATCTCATGCAAGCCTGCCAGTTCTAGTGGTATGCTTCCTGTTAATCTATTATGGGACAAGTCAAGCCTGTACAGATTAGTACACCGTCCCAATGTGGGAGATATTGTTCCTGAGAGTAGGTTATTGTTGAGAAACAAACAATTTAGTCTAACCAAATTTCCCAACCTGTCTGGAATCCTACCTGAGAATTGATTGTATGACATATCCAGTAGACCCAGATCAAGACACTTGCCAATTGCTTCTGGAATTGAAGTTTTGAAAATGTTGTGTGATAAGGAAAGTTGTTCCAACTTTGGGAAGCCAAAGAAGATATAAGAGGATATAGTCCCATTTAGAAGATGGGATATTAAATTCAGAATGACAAGCCTTCAAAGGTTTGCTAAGCTGCGAGGAATTGATCCAAAAATTTGGTTTTCTTGCAGGAGCAGGGTTCTTAGACTAGTGAGTTGGCTGGCCATAGTGTAGGTGAACCTTCCCCCAAGGCCCATTCCTGCCAATTCAAGCTCCTCTAGATTACTGTTGTTTCTGAGAGCAGTGAAAAATGGATCAAGATTGGTGTTGTTATCATGGCTTACCATATTGTTGTATGATAAATGAAGGTAAAGAAGATTTGGCCAGCTGCTTACAAACTTTGTAGGCAATTCACCAAACAGATAATTGTACTCCACGTCTAAATTTTGAAGCGTTAGATTGGTCAGCGAGTGAGGAAGTTGCCCAGTAAATTGATTATTGTATAAACTGATGCTCCACAGGCATTTGCAGTTTCCAATCTCTTCTGGGGTTTGACCAGTTAATGAGTTGCTGGAAGAGTCCACAACGTCTAGCAGAGTGCAGTTGGAAAAGAGAGATGGAGGAAGT
The DNA here is from genome assembly GCA_007407185.1 of Glycine tomentella. Lineage (NCBI taxonomy): Eukaryota > Viridiplantae > Streptophyta > Magnoliopsida > Fabales > Fabaceae > Glycine > Glycine tomentella. The sequence continues at coordinate 226,456 of PYAF01004129.1, read as the reverse complement.
GAACTTGATATGTTATTTTCCTTAATGATAAAAAAGTAAAGCTTGAAGAGCATGGAAAAGGACTCTGGTATCGAGCCATGCAAATTATTCCCCTCGAGAGTGATGAGTGATGCTGTGAAGGTGTCTGAGGTTGGAAAATTCAAGTGGAATAATGCCAAATAAGTGACTGCGAACGATCTCAAGGTAGTGCAGTCCAGTGAGATTGGAAAGAACGGGTGAAAGTAGCCCCACTAGACCTTTATCATACAGGATTAGTCGTGTGACACGGTGATGGAATTTGTCACATGCAACACCCGTGAAGTTGCACACATGAACAGCTCCGTCCCAGTTAGCAAGTGAGGAATGCGGGTCTGATATGATTGTTTTTCTGAATTCCAGAAGAACAGATTTATTCAAAAAATGAGAAGAGTGGGGATGGTGGCGCCTTGGAGTTATGGAGTGACCAAATGTTGTTACAACAAGTAAACGGAAGAACATGGTATGTAAGAAAATCATGTTGTATTATTGGTCGTAAACACTTGTTAGTAATAATATGTTACGGCCCAAATTGCAGAATCTAGCCCAACAGTTGCTATTAAAAGAGAGAAAAGGATACCAGGCCATTTCAGAGATTTTATTATGGGCTAGAATAGATAATTTAATTACTAGAAGTATTTCTTTATGTTATCGCTACTTGCACAACGTTTAAAAGTTTTGTTATAGAATCAGACTATTAGTATAATAGCCTTTGGGCCTAGTAAAGAAAGCAAGCAGTTATTCAATTTCTATTCTCTCCTTCTGTTCCTTCTCTCTCCCATTTCTCCTTTTCTATCTCTCGACTACAATTCTTAAACCCCTGCTCACAGTTACTGTTACATAATAATATAACAACTTTTGTATGAGATTCTTCCCCCCCCAGTGTTACTGCCACCCATTTGGGGCGTTGAGGATGAGAATACTACAACTCAGCCTCAGGTGTTTGACATTATGCAGTGTGGTCTGAGTCAAGGTGGGAAATGCTTGCATCATGGAAAACTTTTAAGTAGATGCGATAATGATTTTTGGGGAAGAAAATTTCATTAGGTGATGAGTAGACTCAACTCAATTGGTGCTAGGTAGAGAGTAAATTGGTACTGATTAATGGATGAACATGGACATAATATTTTGGACATGACATATCCAACACAGCTTGCAATATTTGCTGATGCACTCACATACACAGCCCAAGTTGACATTTTAAATTACTGTGCAGCACCCAAAAAAGATTAAAAGAAATAATACAGAATTTTTTTGTGCAAGGCAACGTGGTTGTCATAAACGTCACTTGGGCACATATTTTAAGATGTATGGACTCTGGACGTAGTTGTTTGTTTGGTTTCACTGTTTCAGCATGGATGGTAGAAGTAGGACTTGTAATTTGTAAAAGAACACAATGCCCGAGTAGTGTGGTTGATGGATAACGCCTTAACACACGAGCCATCCGGTCTCTAATTCATAGTTTTGTATATGAAAATGACACATTGTTTATTTGACTTGAGTTACTAATATTTTAATAAGTAATCATATTTAGACACGAGTCTGATTGGATAAGCTTATATTTTTTTATACCACAAATATATATATATATATATATATATATATATATTTTTGAGACAATTATGTTCGAGTTAGTAAAATCATTATAAGTAACATTAATTATCAATAAAATTAGTAAATATTTGTATCAATTACATAATATATATTACTAAAAATGTGAGTTTCATCTTTCTATTTAACAAGTTTATTTATTATTAACCAATACCTACTTAAATTTCACTCAATATCTACTTATATATTATACATTGTTTATATGCCCAATGTTATTACATTAAAATAATTAGATAATGTCTATTGAAGTTTGAGTGATTTTTTCACACATATATCATATACTTCTAATTGATATTCTTATTTCTCGATATCTCTATCTTCATTTCAAATCATATCACCTATTATATTTATAACTATATTCTTTTCTCTTATCTCTTAAGGTGTCAAGTAGTATAGAGGTGTCTATGCATCTTTATTCTTGAAGTTTATGATAAAGTTATTTTAATATATGTTTCTTACTTTTAGTTTCTGATTGATTTTTCTACAAACACTGTTTATGTATGAATTGTTAAAAAATATTGACTTAGATGTTAACATTCTTCCCCCTGGATAACACATTAATTAGAACCAAAAAATACTGCTGACCTTCATTTCAGAAAATTAAGGGAGTACCAAAGATGAAAGCAACAAATGAATGCAAATGTATTTCTAAAAACTAAAAGGTTAAAAGGTTAAAATTTCGAAGAAATGAAAATAAGAAATACTTTCGAAACCCAAACCCACCTTTGGTTTTTCTTTTGACTTCAAAGTGAGATCCAAATAGGGCAGTAGCTTTTTGTATTTCACACTTACACTTCATTAGTGAGATCGGTTAGTCCAACAACCATAAGAGTCATTTGTGGTTTGTACGAGAGAGTGATGTCCACCAAATGTAGTTGCAGTTGCTTTAACATGATTTTTCTTACATGCCCAATTCGTCATCATTGTGCTTTTCTTCTTAACTTTGGCAAGTTTAACAATATTAATAAAAGAAATTTAAATGCTAGTAATAAATGTTAAAATATATAATTTATCATATATATTGTTGTTTAATAATATGTTTTAAAGAAATAAAAAATATTATGATCAAGCATTTGAGACAATGTTCAAGAAAGTACATGTGAGATAACGTAATAAAAAAATCTTCAAAAAAATTAAAAACAAAAAATATAGATATATACAACAAAGTAATAATAATAAAAAAAAGTAATACGATTAAATATGTGAATCAATTGGCATTAATTATTTTAACTTAATTAGTGATATAAAGTTTTATGTCTCAAATATAATTTTTTTTACAAAATAGAAATAAAAAAACTCAGTTCAAGCGATCTCTCAAAAGTTTTTTTCCGATTATCTTTTCTAAATTGGCGGGTTTGATAGTCGATTGTAAGAAAGGTAGAGGGTGGAACCACGCTGGAGGTGGAGAACTTATTTACGCATGTTCAAAGATACCATTGAACTTATATATGTTTGAAGCTACAATATGATGAGAAGCTACCCCAAACAAAAGGATCAAAACCTTCCACGCCTCATGCCAGATTTACATATTGAATCCTTCCAGTTAGTCCATAAGGATTGGACACTCATATTTCAGGCCCATACAATCTTGTTACATGAAATGTCCCCAAATCAAAACAAGCCACCCCGTCAAGAAATAAATGAATTTAAAAAAATTTAGGCAAATCCAAATAAGCTTTAAAATCGATACATTAATTCCTTTTTTGCTTATATGATTTTTGGTGAATTGTATGTATCAAAAGGTGCATGTACAACTCTTAAGGAAAAAAAAATTAATTTTAATCAATCAACTTTATTAAAAAAAAAATTAAGACACTTATCTCTTGTTTCGACTTTTCTGAAATATATTAACTGATAAATGAGTAGTTGTTGTTTTTGTTTCTTTTAGTATCTTTAGTAATTCTTATATTTGTCATGTTTTCTTGGATTACAAGGGTATTCAAAGTCTCATTTTTGCTACTTTAATCGTGTCTTATACAGGTGAATCCATGAAAGGCTTGGCCAATAGTAAAAGACTTCAAGTCCGTCGCTTTCATTGTATGCTTTAAGAAAGAACAACTTCATGTAAATTATTTATGTTCTGTTTGCTTGTATATGTGTATTCAAATATTTTTGTTAGAGACTTGAGTTGATGATCCTATTCATGAGTGCTAAATTAGTTGATATTTAAACGATGATCTGATACTTTAGGAACTCGGTTTTGGAATGGTGCTACGTGATTTTAACTCTTACACCAAATTAAGAAAATAATCTATTATTTGTGGCAACAAATAATTATTCCATTACTTACTAGCAATTACTTATATATAATCAATTTTATAAGACTAAATTACACTGATCTCTTGAGAGATGCATATATTACACTATTCTAATATATTGAGAGATGAAATATTCATTTTAGTCAATCAGTGAATCATATGATGTTTTCCAATCTCTACAAAATTTTCAAAATTTGGTTTTAGTTCTAAATTTTTAAAACATTAATTTTAGTCCTTTTATATACTTTTTAAATATTCAAACATTAGTCCCTCAACGTAGGGGGAAAAAGTATATTAGCCTTAGGAATTAAAGTTCATGTATTTAAAAATAGGTTTGATTACTTTTTGCCTTCATATTTATTTATTATATGTTCAATTTTGTCTCATATTTTCAAAATCAAATCAATTTGATCATTTCTATTCAAATTAACTTGAGATCATTAATAATTATTATTAATGACATTTTTAACACTGTCGCTGATTAGTGGCAATTTTATTAATTAAAATTAGAATAGTGGTGATTAAAAATTGTCATTAATTAGTGATGGTTTTTTAGCGACGAGCTAATTGTAAACACTAATGCATCAAGTCAGCTTAGTAACTCAATTTTTAAAATACTCAACCAAATTAAAATAAATAAATAAATAATGAAACCAAAAAATAGTTAAGCCTTAAAAATGTAGGAACAAAAAGCATTGATTCTAAACGTCGAAAACACAAACCAAAATTTGAAATATATTTAGGATCTAAAAACCCCCATTAATCCTTAGTCAATTTAACTTAGCACAATAAAGTATTCTTTAAAAGAAAAGTTACACTATCATCGCTGAACAGATGTGAGTATTGCAACGGCTTTTTCTCTTGTTTTGAAATTTAGTTTAATATCATTCAAGAATATTCTTTAAAATGTTTTTATAATTAAGACATACTAGATGTCACAAAATGTCAAACCAAATTTTTACTAATAGTATATAAAATACTAAAAATGCATTAAATGGAAAAAGAATTTATGATGACGGATTTATTATAAAAATCAAATAATTTATTAAATATATATATTTTGGTAAAAAAAATGCACAATATATTAAAAAATTGTTTTTTGAAAAAAAAAATACTCTTTAATAGAAATTATTAGATTTTTTTATTAAAATGTATATAATTGGTGAAAAACGTGGTGTACTTTCAACCATTATGGGATAATACTGTACATTTTAAAAATAAAAAAATGTAATATTTAAAACTTTCAGGGTAGAGGATTGTAAAAAAGTATTTTATTCATACTTTTTTTTAAGAAAAAATAATAGAGTAAAATTTAGTGCATTTGCATTTGCCAATAGAAAGAAGTGTATATCTTAACACATTGGAATATAGGTGTAATACTTGCATCCCTCATGAATGATAGTAATATATTTGGGTCATTCCCATGGTATTCTGGTTTGATATTGACTCTAGCTTTACTCACGTGAACTATGTTAAATAAAATAATATTATTTTATCCAAAAATGTTAAAATTGCACCAAATGTTTTACTAATCCTAAGCATGCTAAATCAACACTAACACATTTAGTTTGCACACAAAATGGTTTTTTTTTTAAAGACTGTAAGTTTACACTGTTTGTCAGAAACACAATCCAGTTCATTAATCACATCTTATGATTATCTTTATGGTTTATTTTCACTTATTTATAATTGACTTTGAAATGAAAAACTAGTAATCAAGTTTTACATGAGCATTATGACATATTTCACTTTAATTTCACTTGTTATTGTTAATTCATATCATTTTGTGTTGTTGAAACTGACATGAATATTATGATATATTTCACTTATATTTTGTGTGTACTTTGAATGCTAATTTTATTTTATTTTTAATGTTATATTATGTTTTAATATTTTTTTTATGCATTACTTAATTATTATTTTATTTATATTGGTTCAAGTGACATCTATAATTAAATAATTAAATCTTGAACCAGTTGATCAGTTTTATGATTGGTATAATTTTAAAAAAATGGTTTAAATAATAACAAGTTTATTGAATTTGATTTTTATGAATATATAAAACAAATAATCATTTCATTTAATTTTTTATCTTAATGTTACTTTTTTTAGAAAAAAAATAAATCTTCAATTTTTTTCCTTCTCCCTTGACCATTAATTTTACCTTATATCTTCAAATAATTATATTTAATTGAATTCACAGCACTTGAAATCTAGTATAAATTATGTTGGATATTAAGAATTTGAAAAGAAAATATTTAACTAGTGTTTAATAATAAAAAAAAGCTTGGAGGACCCTGTCGTGTCAAAGAAATTTGTATTAGATTGTAAAATGTAAATAAATAAATAAAGAATATTAGTAATAAAAATTGTGAGTAGTTTTTGTTTGTGACAAGTTGAGGAACGTGAAATGTGAAGACTGGAGTAGAAAGGAGGGATGAACACGTGGAGAGGGGAAGGTAGACCCCACACCGAACCCTTTAAAATGTCTACCTCTCCACTAGAGCGCCAAAACCCCCAATCCCATTGTCCTCACCGCAACCCCCAATTTCTCTACTGCTGAATCCCAATGTATGCTTTCCTAACCCTAACCCCCCATTAACATTCTTCTTTTCTTTTCTCCCTACCGATTCTACCTTCTTTCTCTCTCTCTCTCTCTCTTTTTTTTTTTTAATTCATTTTTCAAGATTTAGGTTTTTTTTTTCTTTTTCCGATTCCTATGCTCTCGCCTTTCTTCAAATGGTTCTTTTTATATTATCTTTTTCCATCATGCCAATGATCACTCATTTCGTGTTAGGGATCGGTGTAAATTTGGGGGAAACTACTGGGTCTCGATTTATGCAATTTTACACTTTTTTACTTGTCTTTCACTGATCTTTTCTAACTCGACCCTTTTTTTTTAAGTTTCTTTGCAGTGCCTAGCATCTCTGTTTGCTTCTTGCTGTTCTTCATTTCAAATCTTGGGAGCACGTCAATTGGCAGTTTCGGTGCGAATGCTGTGGTAATTTTAATATTTTTGTGCATGCTCAGAGGAATGTGAGACTTATTTTTACCGATTCATCCAATAACATGATCTGTAGAATCATTAGCTATCTATTCTATTGTTATCCTCAACTTGTATAAGTTTTAATTCGCCGAATTTACTTGTCCCTTTCTTTTTTATGTGGCAGAATTATCCATCTTGCACAACTGAAAGAACGAGAATATGCCCTTTGCTTCTGCTTCCATGGCAAAAAGGAGTGAAGAGCTAGGATTAAGATCAATGAACACTGATTCTGCTAACCATGACAGTATTCCTGGTGTTCAACACCAGAATGATACAACCGTCCCTCTGCCTCTGGTTTCACCATCTCCTTTCCCACACTGGAATTTGCATGAAACATCCCAATATTATAACAATGAACCAGCTGGAGTTAATTCAATGATTGATTCCTCTCAGTTCAGAAGTTATCAGGGTTTCCAGATGGACCATAATTACTCGCACAGAGCAGAAGAACATAATTTCCTTCCATGCAAACCAGATTCTCGTTTTCCATGTCCAGAAGGATACATAGGGTGGCCGTATCAATATGATAGGCACAATAATCTAACAATCCCTGTCGATGTGAGGAATGCTTCCTTCAATCTAAATAATTTTGAGAAGCCTGACAATGGTGGGATGTGTGTGACCCCAAGTTATGGTTCGGCTAGCAGGCTACAAATGGTCAACCCTAGTGGAACAGCAATGAGTGCTAATATTGGTCAGCCTTCACTATATATGAATTTGGGAATGGCTCTGTGTAATCCAAATCAAGATTGTGTAGAGCCATTGCTTACAATAGGAAAACGTGATGAAAGATTTATGACCACTGGTTCTGGAAGTAATAACAAAGAGTCCAAATCCAGTGCTGTAACACCAAAATTCAATGTGACTGGTAATTCTGACAGGGAATTTCTTCCTCCAGTCAATACATATCACAATCAACTGGGTAGCAGAAGTTCCTTAAACCCTTGTTTAGACATGCATGCCACCTTTTCTGCTTTTCAGAATGACACTGAAGTCATATCTGATTTAGCTCCTGCAAGCAATCATGAAGCTCTGTTTGATTCTAGACCTGGTTTACGTTTGGGGCCATCATATGCTTTTCAATGGCCAGCTGCTGGAGACCAAAACTATTATTTAGGACAGGTCAACAGGGATTTAGGTCTTAGAGGTGTGAAAGACACAAGTATGGAATTTACAGGTGTAGGTCACAAAAACGGCCTTGAAAGATGCGTGGATCTAAATTCATTGCCAATAGTTGGCAGTCAAACTATGCCTTTTGAAAGTGGACAGAGATGGGCGAATAGACAGCTAGTTCCCTCTTCAAGTGGAATGTTAACTGATAAGTTGCCTACTGAGCTGTTACCTAAAAATAATGATAAGTTCTCATCACAGCTTTTTTCTAGTCCTCCTTTAGCTGTGGCCAGTAGAAGCACCCGAGAGCAATTTCTTTCAAGTATGTGTTTTACCACTTGATTCCTTATTTTCTGCTCATAAACGTTGATAATGTCAGATCTCCTTAAATTTCACTTCATTCTTGAGAAGCAGAAACGTATTTGATCATCTTTAGCAGTTTTGTTGATACTAAATGTAATTTAGTCTTTTGTTCCTTTGCTTTTGTTAGTAAACATCAAATCTGTTTCAAATGTAGCTGATGATTTTTATCTTGGTCTTAAAAGGGTTCTTTTTAAAGCTTCTTTTGTTTTTTATTGAAGTTTTGGGCTCTTAATCATTCAAGTTCTAGTATACCACATTCTTCCATTTATTATCTTTGTATGCTATTCAGCAGAGATAATTAGATAAATTATCTGCCTCCTGATTTGCAGTGACTAAATACTTCACTTAGAGACTCATTTTTTGGATTTATCAAATTGTTTTCTGTATTTGTTGATATCTGCATTATCTTTTATTAATTTTCTTTGCATAAATAAAAGTAAAACAAACAGGATTTTGAACTCCTGAATCCCAAACTTCTCAAGTGGTACCTCTTACTGTTTATTGCCAACTCATCGTTATGTTGTGCTTGAAATGATTCAAATGAATTTTATTAAGTAACTCAAATCAAACAATCCTTTGAAAGAGGGGGGAGGTGGTTGGAAAAGAGTGATGCATTAGTTGATTAGCATGTTTCTGCTTGATAAAATCTAAATGTACTCTGCAAGCTACATTTTCCAGTAATTGAATTTAGTATCGTTCATGTTTGCTGAAAGATGTTCATTTGACAGTATCGCCTGCATGTCTAAGGAATTGCTTTTGGATTTTTACAAACTTTTTTGCTTGGTTTACTTATGGTGCTTCCTGCCCTCAAGTTTAGATATGGGTGAAAAATTACTTTGTTTAGTTTTCATGAAACATGACAACTGTGGCATAACTAAGTTTTGCTTTTTGTATGATGTAAAGTGTTAAAGCATTTCATTTTATGCATATAGACAGATATTACATGTATGTAGAAAAAATTGCTGGTGAGTCAAAGGTCTATTATTATTTATTGATTAAGATTCATGGCCTCCTGTAGGTAATCATGGTCAATCACAGGCAGCTGGTTCTATTCAGCAATCAAACTCTCTTCTTCGACCACAATCTACTTCTGGTGATTACTTTCTTAAACATATCATGCTCTCCACTCACCATTGGATATTTCTTTAAGCAATAAACTAATTTATTCAGATGTAGGAATACAAGCTGGAAAGGAATACATTACTGCTCAAGTTTCAAGGCCATCCAACATGGCATCTCTAAAGCGAGCTGCTTCCCAACCACTGTCATCCACTGTCCAGAATCAACAAAGGAAGACTCTACCAACTCAGTTCATACATCCATCAATTCCAACTACTTGGACCAGATCATCAGTCCCAAATACATCCCGGGCAATGTCTCCCTTGGTCCGCCCAGCCCAGTCTCTCACACCCCAAGCTCCTCATTCTGTTGTTCCTCCGTCATTCCCTATGACTTGGGATAAATCTGTTCTACAAGCCCCAAACACAACCCGGGCAATTCCTCCCAAAATGTACACAGCTCCATTTCTCGCACCTAATGACAAGAGAATCTCATCTTCCCACCACCCCTCATCCCATACTTCACCTCGTACAAACCAATCTAACCATCAAGCATTAGCTCAGGCTTTGGCTCGCCAACGTTCGAGGGCTCCAATTATACCATCTGCTCCCAGTATTGCTTCCAATTACATTAAATTTAAAGGTATTCCTTGGAGCTTCTTCATTTCTTGCTATTTAACGACTTCCTTTTGTGTCCTTCCATGATTAGTTAATTTATTTGGTTTTCTTCACAGTATATCTAGGTAGATTTACCTTACTGGTGCATTTAAACAGACATTGAAACTATGTTCATTATTCTGTTGAAGAGCATGATGTTGTTAGATTTCATATTCCAGTGAAATTGCTCAATTAAAAAAAGCTTTTCATGAATTGTTCCTATCCTAATTCCCTTACCTGAAAAGAATTCCAGCCTATTCGTGTTGTGGGTAAGATTTCTGCCTTTTCTTTAAAATCTGGTCTATCAATCATATGCATGGATTCTAAGTGCTTATAGCTTCGGGAAAAGAATAACGAAATTCATGGATTAGTTTTTAAATCTAAACATTTATCTATGAATTTTAAATTCACGATGAAAGAATTAGCAAGTTGATGCTTTTTTTAGATATGGATTTTGTCGAGCATTACGTAGTATATCCTAATGTGTTAACTTTATTCTGGTTCAGATCAAACAGCAGAACCAATTGGTTATAAATGCCTTTTGTGCAAGAGGGATCTCTCCTACGCACCAGAAGGGCCTATTTCCCAGCCACCCGTTCCGCCTGCTACCGCTGTTCTACCATGTGGCCACACCTTTCATGAGTATTGTTTGGAGCGAATAACCCCTGATGACCAATCCAAATATCCTCCATGCATTCCTTGTGCTCTTCTCGAGTAGTGAATTTAGGCTTACATTTTGAATTCTTCCTTTTTGATCTCAAAAGTTCTTGGTGGTAATAAAAAAAAAAAAACAGAATTTTCTAGAAGAGGTAGGCCATTATTGAGAATATCATAGTAAGGTCTGCCATGTCCGAGCATATAGCTGTTGAGGTTATTAAACCTCAACGGCATAATTTATAGGTAAATTATGTATACATAGTAATTTATTACCTTATATATCACCTGACCTTTAATTTTTTATTTATTTTTTAAAACACTGTGTGTCTCGTATTGTCATGCCAACGTTATAATTCTTTCACGAAAACAATTTTAAGGATCCGTTTGGTTTTTAAAAGAATTGATGTTAATTTTGTTTGAGCATGGTGTTTTAAAATTGAATTTAGAAGAATTCATTTTTATTTATAAAAAAATATAGCATCATGGAATTAGTTTTATTCATTGGTTGAATAGAGTTCAAAATTAAAAATGATACTTTAAATGTAGTAGCAATTCAAAATTATTGAATTGTCAGGTAAATAGCAATTCAAAATTGTTGGTTTATTATGTCAAAAAAAATTAGCAATTTAAAATTATTGGTTTGTCATGTTAGCATAACCAGTACAGTAATTTGAAATTAAATTGTTGGTTTGTTGATACAACAATTCATAGTTGTTGGTTTGTGTGTGCAACATGAGTTTTGAATAAAAAAATTATAAAATATATGAATCAAAATTGATTTAAGTACAATCACGTGAAAATAATATTATACTTAGTATCAAAACAACAATTTGCATTAATGTGATTTGTAATTATAAGTTTGACTTCCTTCCAATTTTCTTCGCATATTCAACAAATACATCAAATGATTGAGAATTTTCTTACCCATTCATTTCTTATATGTTAAGAGATAACTGCTATGCATTTGTATAACTAGGTGAAAATGTAGTATATGTTTTTATGTTATATGATTTTGTCTATTTTGTGAAGATTTATGTAATTTTTAAAAAAATGATTTTCAGTAAAAGCTTTTTTAAAAAAAATTGATATATAGTATGTGATTTTGCATATTTTATTTTTGTTAAATATTATTAATTATGTATTTCCAAGTTTAATTCTATTTTATTTTCAAATATGTTGAGAGATATGTTGAAAGATATGTTTTTCTTACATCCATAAGATATCATTATCAATAAATCCATAATAATGAATGTTGTTTAGTGAAGATTGTAAAGAAGAAGCCATCTAATTACTGTCAATATTATATAATCACAAAAAAATTAACTACAATATAAAAAAGATTAGACAATTTTTAGTAGATTGATATGAATTTTTTACCAACTCAACTTTTTTGGGGATTCTGACTTTTTTAGGAATATTTATAGCATCTTTTTTTTACAAACCGATTTATTCATATTTACAAAATAGACAAAATCATATAACATAAAAACATATACTACATTTTCACCTAGTTATACAAATGCATAGCAGTTATCT